>PVLA01002073.1:192599-296252 GCA_004027455.1 Hydrochoerus hydrochaeris
TTTTTTTTTTTTTTTTTCTTGTGCATGTTCAGGGGCCAGGGGCACAAGTCCAGGAAAATGAGGATGGAGGCTGGTGATCTCGGTCCAGGGCAGAGCCCCTAGGAAGTACTCCCAAAATATCTGGTGATATATGTATCCTGGAAAAGACTGAGCACGGAAGCATATGGGCAAGAAAATGAGGTGCAGAGATGTCTCTGTAGGTCTGCACAGTGAGGTACAGAACTGGAAGCTAGGACTTCAGTCATAACACAGCAATGAGGAGGCAAATGATCTGCTTATAGATACACATAAAGGAGAGTAGGAGAGTGGGGAAGTCTGGGGTGCAAGTTGTATGAAGGAGTCAGTAAGAAGGGGTAAGGAATTAGTGTATCATCTTGGGGGAGGATGGCAGACTAACCAGACCTGAAAAATGCTCAACTTTTTTTTTTTTTAATCGGTACTGGGGATCGAACTCATGACCACGTCCTTGCAAGGCCGGTGCTTATGTCACTGAGTGAAATCCCCAACTCCCAAAATGCTAACTTGATTTTATGAAAACAAAATATCTACAACAGCCACTGATAAAGAACTTATTCCCTATGATTGATTGCCAAACCAAAGAATTACAGTGGTTATCTACAACCAAAGGTCACTTTTTTGGTAACTTTTAACCATGATAATAAACTCAATTCATGAGTGTGCAACCTTCATAATTTTTTCCTCCTAACAAATATGGTAACCTGTTCACAAACTCAAAACAAAAAAAAAAAACAAAACACCCACAAGAGAGCACATAAAGTGGATCAAAGGCAGGGGAAGGGAGCCTGTGAAAATGATTCTAAGGAATGTTCCAGTGTTGTGGTGGTTCAATATGAGGAAGATGGTTGAACGACCCTGGTTTCAGGTCTGGGAAGGTGTAGAGGCTGAGATAAGGACCAGCAGAGTCTTAAGAGGAGCTTGGCTTGATTTCATTCCTCCCAGCCCACAGACTACTCCCTTGTATGAATCAACTGGTGTTTAACCAACTTTGACCGCTGGCTGAAAGCTTTCCCACAAGTAGTGCAGTCATAGGGCTTTATCCCAGTGTGAATCCTCTGGTGCTGGATTAGGACTGAGCGCTGACTGAAGGCTTTTCCACACTCACTACATTTATATGGCCTCTCACCAGTGTGGATTATCTGATGTTGAATAAGGTGTGAGCTCTGGCTGAAGCCTTTACCACATTCAACACATGTGTAGGGCTTCTCCCCAGTGTGCACTTTCTGGTGGTGAATAAGATTTGAGCTTCGGTTGAAGGCTTTACCACACTGGTTACACTCATGGGGTTTCAAACCGTTATGAATCCTCTGGTGCTGAATGAGGGTTGAGCTCTGGCTGAAAGTTTTTCCACACTCGGTACATTCATAGGGTTTCTCTCCTGTGTGGACTCGCTGGTGAAGGATGAGGTTGGAGCTGCGACCAAAAGTCTTCCCACACTCACGGCACTCATATGGCTTGTCGCCGGTGTGTACTCCCTGATGCTGGATTAGAGCAGAGCTGTGGCTGAAGGCCTTTCCACAGACACTACATCCATACGGCTTCTCTCCTGTGTGGATTATCTGGTGCTTCCTGAGCACTGAACTGTAACTAAAGGCTTTTCCACATATGTTACACACATGAGGCTTCTCTCCAGTGTGAATTCTTTGATGCTGAATAAGACTGGAACTCTGACTAAACGCTTTCCCACAGTCACTGCACTTGTAAGGTTTCTCTCCAGTGTGAACTCTGTGATGCTTAATGAGGTTAGAAACGCGACTGAATGGTTTGCCACAATCATTACATTCGTAAGGTTTCTCTCCAGTGTGAACCCTCTGATGCTTTCTGAGGTGTGCACTCTGGCTGAAGGCCTTCCTGCACTCCCCACACTCAAAAGGCTTTTCCCCTGTATGAATCCTGTGATGTTTAATGAGGTTTGAGCTCCGCCGGAAGGCCTTCCCACATTTGTCACACACGTATGGTTTCTCCCCAGAATGGATTCTCTGATGTTGGATAAGGTTTGAGCTCCTCCTAAAAGCCTTTCCACACTCACTGCATTCATAGGGCTTCTCACTCATGTGAGACTTTTGGTGCTTTTTAAGGCTTGAATTCTGACTGAAGGCTTTCCCACATTCATTACACACATAAGGCCTCTCATTGCTGTGATGAACCTGATGCCCAGCAAGGTCAGCACACCCATGGAAGGCTTTCGCACACTCACTGCACTGGTAGGCTTTCACACTCACCACAGATGGCTGATGGTTTTTAAGAACTGAGTTCTGGCTGAAGGATTTTCCACATTCATTACACATAAAGGACTTCTCTCCAGTGTTGGCTATCTGATGCTGAATAAGGTCAAGGTTTCCTCTGAAGGTTTTTCCACACCCAGTACATATGAATGGGCTTTCACTTGTGGGAACACTGTCATGGTCAGTCAGGTCCTCAATGTGCTGGAAGGCATCAAGGCCATATGCGTCATACAGATGTGATCTCTCTTCCACAGGGACTCCCTGATAGGCCATCAGCCTTGGGCTCAGATTGAAGCTTTGGTCAAAACTATGACAATACAGACCTTTCTCCCTGAAGGGATCCTAAAGGAGCACTGTCACTGGTTTGAAGGCCCCCTTCTAGTGGAGAGGATGTACCAGGCTCTAACCTCCAAGGACCTTCCAATCCCTTTCTATTATGTCCTTACAGAGTTCTCCAAACTCAGGCACCTGGGAAACATTATCTGCAGTTTTCTGCTATTTCTGCCTGTGATTTCAAATCCTCAAAGACATTTTCCTTCAGACAACACTCTTTGTCTTCAGTCCTGGTATCGTAATCTGAAACAATAAATACCCAGTCATAGAAGGAACTGCTGTGACAGGAACAAGACAATATTCAGACAAGTCTGCAGGGCCACAGGCTTCACTTCCTGCAGAGGAAGCATGGGGAACAGGGACCCCACCATAGATGGTAGTCTACATCTTACAAAGAAACTAGAGAGGAGCTAGCAGAGCTCCTAGGTAATAATGCTACATAGAAGCCAAAGAGCAAAAACCACTTACTGTCCCCAGGATTCCACATTTCAGAGATACACTTATAGCTTGCCTGTTAGGTCAGGTCAAGATGCTGGGTGCCCCTAATTCATTTGCCTATCACACTTGGAGCAATTCTTTGTTGGTTCTACCTGAAAACATGCCCCAAATCCATGTGCATCTCACCCCTCTCACCAATAGAAGGAAACATCATATGCTGTTATATTATTACATATTTAAGCCCTTTTCCTTCACAACATTGTAGGCTATAAGCCTCTTAGGCCTGTTTTTTCTCTCAGTACCAGCTAATGATGTTTTGGTTTGTTTTGAATCTTAAGATTCAACAATGTGAAGAAGCAGAGCCTTGCTGCAGGTATAGAGAAGCCCATTTTTCTTTAGAGAAGCATAGACAGTTATGAGGCATGCTGCTGACACTCCTGATGACCTCTGCTCAAACACACTCACTGGAGAGCCCTTTGCTGATTACTGAACATATGTATCAGTTTCCCCCTCTTCTTACCTGTCCCTGCTGTCTCCTGCACTGCAGAGAGCACTCCCGGAAATAGGTCAGAAAGGATTCCTTTGAGTTACAGTCATTAATGCTCAGCGGTAGAGGACATACATTCTTCATATGCTCTCGCTGTCTTCCTTGAGTCTGTCATGCCTGTGTCTTACTTTCTTAGTATTCCTCTCTAAATGTGACATGTGGAACTACTTCCAAGTTTAGACACATTCATTTCCAGCAGCTGCCTGTGATGTCAACCTCAAATGCAACTTTGCCATATGCTCAGCCCTCACAGATCCAGCCCCTTTTCCCACTGCACCAGTTTCACTTGCTGTTTACTGATACCTATGGCTCAGATGCAGTGTGGCTGTGCCTCAAGTCACACTGCTCCATCCCCACAGGTGCCTTGGCTCTATGGTACATTTAGGAAATGTGATACACTCACATGCTACTGGGGTGTTGGTAGGAATAGAGGAAATAGGAGTACAAGGACAATTAAGGTCTGGATAGGAGTCCACAGCTCTGCCAGCTATGGCCTCGAGCTGTACATTACCCCTCTTGCCAGGTCAACATTCTGAAAGCCCATCTCCTGGTTGAGTAGAAGTAACCTAACAGAGAAGGATGAAGGCTGTGGCAATAATAGAGATAGCAGTCAGTACAGCCAGCTTTAACACACTGTGGCTGCATGGTCTCTGTCAAGTGGTTTTTTTGTTGTTGTTTTAAAATACATTGTTGTTTAAAAACTCTCAATATCAGCTCTGCACATGCTGAAGATTAAAGTTGGGCCTATATCTTTCACCATCCACTAAACTAATCTTCAAATGGATCAAAGATCTAAATATTAAAACAAAAATATTAAATCTGCTGGAAGATAGAGCAGTTAAAACTCGGATACATTGGTGTAGGCAAAGACTTTATGAACAAAATCCCAATTATACAGGAACTATCACAAAGTGTCAACAAGTGGGCTCTCATCTTATTGAAAAGCTTTTGCACAGCAAGAAAAACCACCAACAGAGTGAAGAGACAACTCACAACTTGGGAGAAAATGTTTGCCAGCTGTACCTCAACAAAGGATTACTATTGAGAACATAAAAAGAACTAAAAAAAAAAAAATCAGACCTTCTAGATTTAAAGACCCAATCCAAAAATGGGAATCTGAGATGAACACACATTTTTTTTTTTTTTTTGTACTGGAGATGGAACTCATGACCACTCACTTGCCAGGCAGGCACTTATGCTACTGAGCCAAATCTGCAGCCCATGGACACACATTTCTCAGATGAAGAAATACAAACAGAAAACAAATATATGAAAAAATGTTCAACAGCACTGGTCATTGGAGAGATGCAAATTAAAACAACACTGAGATTCCATCTCACCCTGAAAAGAATGGCTAATTTCAAAAAATCAACCAAAAACAAATGCTGGAGGGGCTGTGGGGAAAAAGGAACCTTTCTCCACTGTTTGTGGGAGTGTAGACTGGTGTAATTACTGTGGAAATCAGTATGGAGATTCCTCAAAAAACTAGGATTGGAGGTCCCATTTGACTCAGTTATTCCTCTTTTGGGTATTTTCCCAGAAGAATTAAAAACATTGTACCATAGCAATATATGTGTACCTATGTTTATAGCAGCAGAATTTGTAATAGCCAGATCTTGGAAACAACCTAAATGCCCATCAACTGAGAAATGGATAAAAAGGATGTGGTATTTTTATAAAATGGGGTACTACTCAGCCATAAAGAAGGATGAACTTGAGACTTTCATAGGTAAACGGATGCAACTTGAGATCATACTCATAAGTGAAACAAATCAGACATGCATGCGTAAACATCATATTGTCTCAGTAGTGTGAGAAGCTGAAAAAAAATATATATATGCAATGTATATACTTTTGTTATCCCCTAATTATTGTTTTGAAATTGTTTTATTTTTTTCACTTTAAAATAAAATAGATTTGAGTAAAAAAAAACTGTCAATATCAGTTTCAGTTCACAGGTCATATGAAACAGGTTGATAGCTGAATTTGGTGACCACTCACTGAGATGTTACCAGAGTGAACAAGAAGTGTGGCAATGGGGAATGGCTTTCTAGCCTGAATCACTGTTTAGATGGGTCTTTTACTGAGATAGTGACCAAAATTGATTTCTGTAGGTGAGAATGCCAAGAGATTGCTTGTGAATTTAAAATAAATTTGATGTAATTCATCTTTGCAACTAAGACATGCAATAAAAATGGTGAAAGTTTTTATTTGGAAGGAAATCAACATCAGAAGTAAGGTATCCCTTTGGGAAAAATCTTTAAAATGCCAGTAAAATTTGGGCTTAAAAGCAAAAGAAAAGATCTGAGAGCAAACAGCTGCCTGCACTATACTCACTATATTGGGACTCAGCTCTTCTAGAGCAAAAGACAAAGTATTTCTCTTGAAAGGAAACATTTATGATTAGCAGCTTCCAGGTACCATATGTAGCCAGAGTCCCTCATCAAACAGCATCCTGTGACCATGACCAAAAAGCTACTATGGGTTGTAGCAGCACCCTCAGTGTTTTGGCTGGGTTGTCTCCTGTGCAGACCCTGAGATGAACCTCACACTCAAGTAGGAAATCCATTAGTTATATACCTCCTGCAATTACTTGTTTCCCTTTAATAATTTATAGATGAAATTTATGTAAGTAATTATTCTATAATGGACAGTTCACAATACTGTATAACCATGACTTATATTTTCTAGAACATTCCCATTACTCTGGAGTAAAATCCCTTACTCCTAGCCAGACATATACCAGGTATGTCCTGTGCCCACGGTCCCACCTACTTGAGAAGGAAACAGGACTGCCTGACTCCAGGAACTTGAGGATAGTCTGGACAACATAGCAAGGTCCTAACTCCCTACACCTCCAAAACTTTACCCAATATGCAGTCTGTCACTATCTTCCCCAACTGTCACTATCACTCCAGCTCTTGGAAACCACCTACCTCTACTCTGTCCCTATGGACAGAGTAGTCCCTATTTGGGGTATTTCATATGGTGAAATTATACAATGTATGACTTTTTGTACCTGACTTTTCACTTGGGATATTCTGAAGGTTCATTCATGTAGCATGCATCAGTAGTTCACTTCTTTTTATGGATGAATTATATTTCATACATAGCACACCCATCCCTGCACAGTTGAGTTGATAGCATCTTTCAGTTATTGCAAATAGTGTTGCTGTGACCATGATGTATATATACAGATTCTCCTTAATTGATGATGTTATATGCTGATAAATCCATTTGGAGGAATCCAGTTTGACATGCTCACAGCCATCTTGGTTGTCACTGCCATTCTGCCAACAAGATGATACTGATACATACCCCGAACACTAGATGACAGTCATTAAGATAGTCATTGGAGCATGTTGTGCTAGCTAATGATACCTAGGGTATTTCTAAACTGATTTTGAATATTTGAATAGGTTTTTTTTAGAAAGGTCAGGTAAACTGGGTGAGGTGACAACTGCCTGTAATCCCAGCACTTGGGAGGCTGAAGCAGGAATTACAAAGGGCAACTCCTGGATTACAAAGGGAGTTCAAGGCCAGCCTGAACTGAATAGTGAAACCTTGTATCAAAAAGAAAAAAACCAAAAACAAACAAAAAGCCCCAAACCAAAAGATAAAAAAGAAAGGCCAGGTAATTGTAGAAGACTACATGGGCACCTCTCCTCCAATGAAGAACAATTACTGCAACATTAGTTTCTATATACTGATACGTATAGAGCTGGCTATGGTATATCTTTCTCTCTTCAGTTGGCTCTAAGCAATGCAAGTAAGACCAGTTGAAGTACAGATATGTAATCTTTGGGGCCATTCTGACAGTCTCCTGTTTCCTCAAATAGTCTGCTGTCTGTAAGATATGAGCACAGCAGGATGGTAGAGCCAGTCAGCTCCAGGAATGTCAACTGAGTATGAGCTTTGAAATAAAAGAGGCTGTGAGTCCCCACGGCACAAAAGTTTACATATCAGAAACTGAAGCAACAACCTTCAAAAACAATTAAATTGCTACCTTCATTGAATTATGCGGATTGATCCTTCTGCATGTCATTTTCCCTGCATTTTGCAAAGATGCTTTTCTCCCTACCTGGCTAGCCAGCTCATGTTTTTCATGTAGTTCTCTCTCTCCTCACTGTCACTCATCTTTGAGCCACCTCCTTCTTCACAAGATATAAATTCTGGGAGAGGCCTTGGATTATGGCCTTTTACTGCCTATTTTTCACTAGGATAGGGCTTAGGACCCCTTGGCTACCTTTAACTTTGAATATGCCTTAGTGTCTTTACTTTCATTGTGGGTTGCAATTACCCAGGAATTAACTTGCTGGTATTCCAATAACTTTTCAATGGGATTATAAATATAACTTTTTGGATTGTGGAAAAGACTAAAAAAGGATTACAATACTTGCATTACAGTACTCAATATCTGGGATTACAATAGGTAATATTCTGGATGGTCACAGATCACTATGTCTACTTAGGATGTAACTCCTGCCTCAGGTCCAGAAGTCCTCCTACCTTGTCGGAATGCAAGACTCACTTTCGTTCTAAGTCCTAATAAATTACAGTCTTAGATCTGTATGTTTCTTTCTTTAGTCTCTTGGATCCTTTGGTCTTAGGCCATGTTTTCATACCCTAGGTCTGAAACACCTAGGGTATAAATGAAAATATTAAGCCAAAAAGTATTTTTAAAAGAAAATGCAGCTACTGAACATCACAACTCAGCAACATGGCACATTATAAAACATAGTTTATCTACCTTCATGCCTGTGTAGCTGACTGGAGCTATGAATTGATGCCCAGAATCAGAAAAGAGTAGTGTACCACATAACACTAACCTAGAAAAAGATTAAAATTCAGAATTTGAAGTTGTTTCTACTGAATGTGACTTTTTGCGCCATCATGAAGTCAAAAACTTAAGGTCAAACTGTTGTATGTGGCTTACCTTATATACTTGTTTCAGTACCTGTCTTTGACTATTTTGGATATCTAGAACTGTTGGATCATATGGTAATACTGTTTAAATGTTGCACAGTTCTGATTTTCCCATATTCTTGTGAACGCTTTTTTTACTGGGACTGACCCTAGGGCATTCCCACTGAGACACACCCTGAAGAACTTTTAGTTTTGAGACAGTTTCACTAAATCATTAAGTTGCACAGGCTAGGGCTCAAACTTGTGATCTTCCTGCCTCAGCCTCCCAAGTGCTGGGATTACAGACATGTACCACCATACCTAGCTCCCAGCTTTTTGATTACAGGCATCCTAATTGGTGTGAAATGATAATTTCACTGTTTCTGGTCTGTATTTCACTGACTAATATTAAGTGTCTTTTCATTTGTTTTTGTTAGTCATCTGTGTTTTTTTTGAAGAAATGTTTATTCAGTGCTTTGCCCTTTTTAAAATTGGGTTGTCTTTTATTGCAAGATTTCCTTGTATATTCTGGTACTAGAGTCTAGACCCTTATCAGATATCCCAAAGATTTTTCCTCATTCTGTAGGATGTCTCTAGTTTCCTGATAATATCTTTTGATGTCTAATTTTTAATTTGATGAAGTCAAATGTATCTATTTTTTAGTTTGTTGCTATATCTATACATCCACTGCCAGATCCAAGGCCATTAAAATACATATATAAAATTGTCCAGGCTGGGCTTGAACTTGCAATCTTCCTGCCTCAATCTTTCAGATTCTTCTTCCCCATCCTCCTGAGTATTGGAACTATAAGTGTGTGCTATTACGTGATTTAGATTCTCAATTCTGTCTTTATGCCAGGAAACAACTGTTTAGATTACTAAAGCTTTGCAGGAAGTTCTGAAACAGAATGTGTGAGTGCTCCAACTCTGTTCTTCTTTAAAGGTGTTCTGGCATTCAGGGCCTTCTGTAATTAAATTTTAGGACTGACTTTTTAGTCTCTGCAGAAAAGGTCATTGGGATTTTGATAGGAAAGACCCTTGATGGCATGCATGCATGCATGTCTCTGTGATGACACCACAAGTTACATGAGCTGTTGTTCCTAAACTAAAACTTCAGTATTTAGGTTTAATTGCAGTGTTGGAACTTTGCAATAAATAAGTGGGTTTTGGGTTTCAATCCGGGTACTCAGTCTATAAAAGGTTCTCTCACTGCCATAGATCATTTTGGGTAGTTTGGACATTATAACAATAGTGCCTACCAATTTGTGAATACAGAATGCCCTATTTATTCTTTCTGGCAATGCTTTGTGGTTTTCAGTGAAGTCATTTACCTCCCCAATTTTTCCCAGTGAACAGAATTATTTACTTAATTTCCTTTTTAGATTGTTCATTGCTGATATACAGAAACAACTAATTTTTTGTGATGATCTCATGCCTTGTAATTTTGCTGACTTACCTAAAAGCTTCTGTGATGGTTTTTTTGGATTTTTCTACACCTGGGGTCATGTCTTATACAAACATTTTGTGACTTGATTTTTGATTTGGATGTCTTTTATTTTCTTGCTCAAATGATCTGGCTTGAACTTTCAGTAGTGGTGAAATAGGCATACATGTCTTATTCTTGATCTCAGGGGCTAAGTTCTTAATTTTTCAGGACTGAGTATGTTACTATAGCTCTTAGTTATTCATAAGGGCTTTTATCAGGTTGAGAAAGTTCCTATAAATCATGTTTTTTTAAAAAAAATTATCAAAGTTGGATTTTGGTAATCATGGCTTTCCTATTAATATGATTAGTTTTTTTTGAGACAGGGTCTTGTTATAAGTTCAGGCTGGCCTTGAATGTGAAGCAATTCTTCTGTTTCAGTGTCCTGAGTGCTGAGATTATAGGTATACAGCACCATGTCTAGCTTTATATTTATTTTAAATCACTCTTTCATTCCTGGGTTAAATCTCACATGGTTATGGAGTACAATACCTTTAAAAAGCTATTAAATTCAGTTCGCTGTTATTAAGTTTTGCATCTCCAGCCAGAAAGAATATTAGTTTTTCAAGAAGGGTCTTGTGTAGTCCAGGGTTGTCTTGAACTCATTAAGTAGCCCAGCTGGACAGAAACTGGCAATCTTCCTGCCTCAGTCACCCAAGTGCTGTGATTGCAGGCATCTGCTACCATGCCCAGGCATTTTGTAATCTATTATGATGTCTTATTATGATGTCCTATTTTGTAATAGGGTAATGTCGAGCTTATAAAATAAGTTAGGAGATACTCCCTTCTTTTTTGTATGTTTAAGGCATTTGAGACACTTTTGTAATAATTTATAAAATCTTAGCCATTTTGGTCCTGGACTTGTTTTCTTTGTTGTTTTTATTATTGCTTCAATCTTTGTTATAGGGCTGTTCAGATTTTTGCCTGAGTCAGATCTAGTAACAATGTTTCTATACATTTGCCTTCTTCTTCTAGGCTTTGCTGGTTAAAATTATTCACAACAGGGTCATATCTTTTTTTTTTTTTTTTTGGTAAGGCTGTTAGTAGTTTTCCCACTTTCATTTCTGATTATCTTTTTTGGTGATCTAAATAAAGGTTTTGTCAATCTTTTCAAAGA
This sequence comes from Hydrochoerus hydrochaeris, assembly GCA_004027455.1. Classification (NCBI taxonomy): domain Eukaryota; kingdom Metazoa; phylum Chordata; class Mammalia; order Rodentia; family Hydrochaeridae; genus Hydrochoerus; species Hydrochoerus hydrochaeris. The sequence continues at coordinate 203,666 of PVLA01002073.1, forward strand.
ACTTTTGAGTTTGTTGACTCTACTATTTTTTTTAGCTTCTCTCATTTATCACCTAGTTTTTAAATTTTATTTTTATATTTTTTGTACTGGGGATTGAACTCATGACTTCGCGTTTGCCAGGCAGGTGCCTATGCCACTGAGCTAAATCCCCAGCAACTTCTCCAATTTTTATTATTTTTTTCTTCTGGTAGCTTTTGGTTTAATTTGCTTTTCTTTTTGAAATTCCTCAAGATGTAATGTTAGGTTACCGATCTGCTATCTTCTTCAATGAAGGTATTTATACATACTTGTCTCATTCCTTATCTAAGGCACTAAGTTTCTAGTCTTTACTACTGAGTAGGATGCTAGCCGGTGGATTTCTCATAAGTGCTTTTTATTAATCATAAAGACCTTTTATTAATTTAAAAGATGATGACTGTTAGATTTTGTCAAATGCCTTTTCTACGTAAGTTGAGGAGATCATGGTTTTTCTGGTTCATTCTATTCATGTGGTAAAATTACACTAATTGATTTTCTCATGTTAAATCACTCATCTTTCTATTCCCAGGTTAAAACCGCTTTTGGCTGTATCTCTTTGGTTTGATTGGCTATATTGTGTTTTAAAACATTTATCTGTATTCATTTTCCTTTTGATCTCTCCTTTGACCTACTAGTAGCTTTATTTCTACATCTTTTAAATTTTCCAGTTTTCCTCATGTTATTGGTTGGAAAAATACTTTGTATGATTTCAATATTTTTAATTTTGAGACTTTTTAATTTTTAAGAAATGGTCTCATTATGTAGTTCAGGCTGGTCTTGAACTAACTGTATAGCCAAGGCTGGTCTCAAATTCATGGCAATTTTCCTGCCTTAGCCAATTGCTGGGATTACATGAATGTGCCACCACATCTAGCTACTAAGACTTTTTTATGGCCTGACATATGGCATTTATGAATATGTATCTGTTGCACTGGGTAAAGTGTTTTATGTATTCCTTAGTCTCTTTAGTTTGCTATTAAAAAATACTTTAGCAGCAAGGAAGAAAGCTCAGAGGTAGCCTGCCTAGCATTTATCATGCCATTAGTTCAGTTCCCAGAAACCCTTCTCACAAACAAAAATACAAATGAACACAAAATCCAAACAAAACTTCAGACTGGATAATTTATAACAGAAATTTATTGCTCACAGTTTTGGAGGCTGCAAAGTCTAAGATCTAGGTGCTAGCAAATTTACTGTTTAATGAGGATTTTTTCCTCCTAGATGGTGCCTTCCATGTGTCAAGTGGCAGAATGACAAGAAAAGGGCCAACCAAGCTCCCTCAGTCCTTAACTTCACTTACAAGGGTTCTGCCCTAATGACCTATTCATCTCCGCAAAGCCCTCTCTATTAACAGAAATATATTAGGCTTTACATTTCAGACATGCATTTCAGAGGGATACAAACATCAGATTTTAGTAATGTCTATTATGTCCAGCTGATTTTTAGTACTGTTCAAGTCTTCTGTTTTCTTGCTGGGTATGGCAGTGCACACCTATAATCCCAGTACTTGGGAGGCTGAAGAAGGACTGTTTCTGTTTTCTTAATCATCTTCTGTCTAGACATTCTACCCAACTTTTTGGAATTAAGGTATTGGAGTCTCCAATTATTACTGTAGAATTTTATCTCTTCAAATCTATTTGTTTCATGTATTTTGGGGCTCTTTTCTTGGTGTATATATTTATAACTGCTGTATATTAAAGAACCTACCCTTTTATTAATATATAATACTTCTCTTGCTTTGGACTTACTTTGTCTGGTATTGTACTATAGTTATCTCAGTTCTCCTTGGGTTTCTATTTGCATAGAATATTTTTTCCATCTCACTTTAAACTTGTTTCTTTGACTCTAAAGTACATATCCTGCAGATAGTATATACTTGAACCATGTTTATTTATTCTGTCAATAGCTATCTTTTCACTAGAAAGTTTAATACATTTACACTTAAAGTAATTACTAAAAAAAGTAGGCCCTCTACTATACTGCTATTTGGTGTAACTTTTGTTTTTATTCCTCAACTTCTCTACTACCCCCTTCTTTTGTGTAGCTGACTTTTTTGTAATGTGTCATTATAACTTTTTCCTTATTTCCATTTCTATACATTTGTTAGATATTTTCTTAGCATTTACTATGGAGATTATAATGAAAAGTATAACATCCTAACACAGATGACACCAAGTTAGTCTCAATAGCACACAAAAATTCTTCTCTTATATAGCTACTACTTCCATGATTTGTTATTATAAATTATATCTTTATAATAAATAGTGAGCTCAAAAACACAGACTTATTGGGTTAGGGGTGTGCTCAGTGGTAGAGCATATGCTAGGCAGGCCCTGGATTTAATCTCTAGCACAAAAAAAGCAAAGCAAATCGGAACATAGACTTACTATTTTTTTATGTACTTGTTCTTTAAATTATTCATACAAAGACTCATAAACCAAAAATACAAAATTTTATACTTACCTGTGTAATTACCTTTACCAGAGGTCTTTATTTCTTTGTATGGCTTTGAGTCTCTGTCTGCTGTGCTTTCAATTCAACCTTTAAGACTCCCTTTAACGTTTCTTTGCAGGGAAAGTGTATTCATAATAAATCTGCTCAAGCTTTGTCTATCCAGAATGTCTGAATTTATCGTTCTTTTTGTTGTTATTGTTGTTTGTTTGTTTTGTTTTTTGGTGCGGGGGACTGAACTCATGACCTCGCATTTGCCCAGTAGTTGCTTATGCCGCTGAGCTAAATCCCCAGCCCTATCCTTCATTTTTGAAGGATAATTTTGCTACATATAAAATTCCTGGTGACAGGTTTTCCTCACAGCACTTTGAATAAGTCAGCCCAATTCTTTCTGACCTCCACTTTCCTTCTGAGGAAAAAAAATCGCTGTTAATCTTATTGGGATGCATTGTTTTAGCTGAATCCCTTTTCTCTTGCTGTACTCAAGATTAATTATAGTGAGACTTGGTGTAAGTTTCTTTAACTTTATCCTCCTCAAGTCTGCTGAGCTTCTAGGATATACACGTTCATGTCTTTCATCAAATTTGGGGATTTTCAGACATTGTCTTCAGATAGTCTTACCCGTCTCTCCCATATCTTTCTCAGACCTCTTTACTATGTAGGTTCATCTGCTTCATGGTGTCCTACAGGTCCATTAAATTTGTTCATTTTCCTGGAACTTTTTTCTTTTTGCTCCACAGACTAGACAATTTCAACCATCTTAATGTGAAGCTTGCTGATTCTTCTTGCTCTAATCTGCTGTTGAAACCTTTTTCTGAAATATTTATTTTAGTGTACTTTTCGGTTCCAGAATTTCCAGCTGGTTCATTTTTATAATTTATGTCTTTCTTACATTTTATTTTTCTGGTTCTCTTAGCTCTCTCTTCATAAGTTTCATTTTAGCTTTCTTACTGTATTTTAAAAAGTGATTTGAAGTCTTTGTCCAGTAAGTCCAATGGCCATTTTTCATCTTAATTGTTGAAGGCTATAGTCATTATTCATTTAGTGCGTTTTCCAAATTATTTTTGCAAAGGGTGTTCTTTTTGGTACACTGTCATCACAAATTACATATATTAAGAGCTGTTTCTTTAGCTTGTTTTCAGCTATTGTTTATTGTTTGTTTGCTTACTTGCTTTTTTGGCCTGTGTGTGTGTGTATGTGTGTGTGTGTGTGGTGTATATGTAATGCTGGGGATTAAATCTAGGGCCTTGCATATTCCAGGTAAGCACTCCACCACTGACTACAGTGGTGCTACATCCCTGCCTTTACCTAGCGTTTTGACAGAGATTTCTTTGAACACTAAGAACAAAAGGAAAGTAAAACACCTTTCTCAGTCTGTGGACAGGACCCATTTTAGGACCCTCCTTCAACATCGTTAACAACATCTCAGTCACCTGCTTTCACCAAGCCTAGATACCAGCTAGAGGTAAAAGCTTACAATCTTCATAGGTCTTTTTCAAGCTCACACCTTATCCTAAGTCATACTTATGATAAGTGTGACTTTCTAAATTCCTCAATTGTGCTTATAAAGGCCCTCATTTTTCCCCAAGGGCAGCTTTTCTTCCTAGGTGGGTGTTTGGCCATTTTTATAAGTAATGCCCCAGGTCACAGTGGGGTCTCAGTTCTGAGTTGGGCAGAATAGAGATGTACAGTGCGTGTCAGTTCTTCAAGTAGCCCCACATAGTTTAAAACACATGCACTTTGCTCCCTCTGTAACCAGGGACCATGTCCCACACTGGGAATGCAGGCTTCTTGTTTTAAGAATGCCAATGAGCCAGAAAGGGGTTGGGGCATAGGAAAGTAAGAATACTACAAAGTTTTCTTATCATTTTAAAATTGCCTTCTTCTTGATTCAGTGTTCGTTCGGTTGCTATAAGCCACTGACAATTTTCCAGAGGTCTGAAAAAGCTGGTTCTGATGGGTTCTACTTGGTGGTTTATTTGTTTTGATAATTATGTGGAGAAACAGGTATTTGGAGTTGCCTACTCTGCCAATTTGCTCCACAGTTGCTTTTAAAACATGAGCACTCACTGGTTTGTTTTCGTGTTTCAGAGAATCCTGGATATTCTTACCATTCTCTGTACAACATACCTTGTGGGGCCACCTGTTTAACATTCTCTCTCTGGTTAGGCTGGTCAGCAAATCTATTTTGCAGCGCCATTTCTGGGGACCTTCTCATGACTGTCATTCTCTGTCTGCTTCCTCCTTCCACTGTTTAAAATTTGCTCTGTTTAGCACACGTTAGGTTTGTCTTACACCATCTCTACTCTTGTCCTAATCATCCCTTCCCACACATGGTCTGAGAACAATGTCTCCCTTGCACAACAGCAGCTATCTGACTCAAGCAGGGGAAGCCGACACTGCATAGCCATCTTGTTCACTACTGAAGGGTCCACATGGGTGAGCTGGTAAAATCTTTGCAAAAAACTCTGAAAGGTTTCTGAGGGGGTAAAAGCAACTGGACAGTTTGAATGTAGCTAGAAGGGAGCAGGACAGAATCTACTGGCCTGGTTGTTGGGCTTGGAAGGGGTCAGAGGGCAAAGCAAAGGACCTTGGCAGTCATCATGTGTCAAAGAGAAAACCAGTATCCCATTCACAGCATCAGGGGCTAGGACATGTCAACTTCCTTTCTGACATCCAGCCTTGGCCCCTTGAGTCCATGATGTATGGAACAGATGCCTCCTAGGATAAGCACAAGGTGATATATAAATCTTCCCAGAATGAGGACACAACTGGGGAACCTGTTCTTAGTACCTGGCTGCTGAAAGTGAGGGTAGTTTCCAGCTCAACAGTACCACAATGAGGGACCCACAGATCAGAGATCCAGGGTAGGTCACAATAGGAGTATCACTCACACAAGCCTGTGTTGCAGGGGTTCAAAGGGATAGACCTAGAGCTGAGAGTTCCATCTCTGCCTCCTTGGGGCAAATTCTGAGGTTGGGCATAGCTGGGACCTGAAGACCAGCAAGGACACAGGTCAGTGTGCAGAAAGGCTAGTTCTATTCTGCTAGGAAGAAATTTTTTCTTCTGCTCCTGCAGCCTGAGACTTGCAGAGGGCCTGGTATTGTTAGGTATCAGGGACTAGTACTATATTACCTGATCCTGGATCCAAGGGAAGAGACAGTCAGCCATGGAGACACAGAATCATGAGCCAGGATTGCAGGTAGAAGAGTGAAATGCTGACTCTGAAGGCAGACTGAGTGCCTTGGTCACAGGCACCCCCTAAAGGGCTCAAGCCCATCATGATAGGAGAGCAGCCTTCAGTGTCTGCTCCCTGCTGTGGGTCTGCCTCACAATCCTGGTTCCTGACACTTACAATGTTATGAAGCAGAATGCATAACAGCATCTACTGAAGAGAAACAAAACCCTCAAGGGTTGAGCAGCCAAGGGCAGGCCACATTGTGAACACATATACAGCCACACAAATACTGTTTGCCAGTATTGTCAACCCAAGAAGTCAAGTCTGAGCCAAAGCAGGTGTTCCTGTCTCCACTCTCCTGAAAAGCCCTCCCATTGCACCTGGTGCTCTCTCATCTCCCTGTGCACACTGATGCCACAAGTTCATTTCTGCACCTATACTAACTTCTGTGGTGATTCTATCCAGTCCAGAGGTAACAACATCCTTTATCCTGTAAAGACCCCTAAACTTGGGCTCTCTCCAATCCTGGTCACCTCCTCTGGGCAGGATATGGTATACTTCTACCTAAAGGCATATGGGCTCCTGATATGGACTGAGGTATTGACTGCCCAACTGCCTTGATAGCGCCACCCTCCCCAGTAACCCACTAGGGAGCGGGGCCTGACACAAATATCTCTGCCCCTCAGGAGTAAAGACAAAGCAGAAAATGTTGGCAGAAATCCAGAGTGAAAAATGTCTGCCAACCTACAACGTACAGACCAAATTTCTTTTTCTTTCTTTCTTTCTTTTTTTTTTTTTTGTCTTCTTGAGACAGGATTTTGCTATGCAGTACACACTGGCCTTGAACTCTACTTTGTAGCCTAGGTGAGCCTCAAACTTGCAGTGATCCTCCTTCCTCAGTCTCTGCAGTGCTGAGATTACAGGTGTGTGCTACTACACTTGACCCAAATTTCTTCTTTCAGATACATATTTTTCAGTGTTTCTTATATGCTGGTATCTGTTCTGGGACTATGGGATACAGCAGCAACCCATGGTTATTTTGGAGCTAATTGGGGTAACAGATCATATCAAATCCATCAGTGAGTTGGGGCAATTGCTTTTGACAGAGGCAGCAGGGGCATTTTAACTAAGGTAGACAGGGTAGGCTTTACAGAAACCTAAAGGTAAAGGAAGGGAAGAGTCATACAGGTATTAGGGAAAACAAGTCCAAGGCAGAAGCTGAGTGTAAAGGCTTAAGACAGCAAAGGGCAAGGAGGCCAGGTCTCAGGAACTGTGAGACAGACAATGTGGACAAAAAATGAAGAGGAGGGCACAACCTGATAGACACTATATTGGGTTCCACAAACCTTGCAGTGGGAGTCCTGCCTGCATTCTGTGAGATAGAGGTCTACAGTACAGGCTTCTGAGGGCTCCAGGTATTTAACAGTGTAACAGGGAAGCAGCCTCCCACTGTCTCATGATGGAGCACAAACTCTGTTCAGATGCAGTGTCTTGGCCAGCAGACTCTGGCCTAGAGGAGGGACGTCTTATCCACTTCAGGTTTTGATGAAATTGAGGGGAATGTCAGTAGGTGGTGGCAGTTCCAACTGCTCAGTCAAGGTGATCTGGAAAGGTGCTGAAGAGTGGTTTCTCTGAAAACAGGTGGCAGGAGAATGGTAAGGCATTACTCATGGTCTCCTTGGACAAGGAAGAGTGGGTGGACAGGGTTGCTGGGGCAAGATCATGGAAGAACCCACAATTAGTAGTCTGAATGAATCAGTCAGAGAATAAATGTAGGTTCAAAGCTTGTTGGAGACTGCAAAGACAGAGCTTAGATGGATGAACACCAAGGACAGACTGGAAAAAACCTTGGCTGCACTTCTCCATCAGAGACAAGAATAAAACATCTCAAAAGATTAACCTGGCAGGGTACTCAGAAATATAGTGTCAAATGAGACTGAAAGAAGGGAAAACAATAAGGAGCTCATTCATGCCATAGCAGAAATAGATCAAGAGACATAGGGTCTGGGACTGCTCAGTTTCCATGGGGGGAGGACCTTTACTCTCTCTTATCATAGGGAAACCCATAATTTCCATATTTTTATTCAGAATGTTTTATTTTAAAAGACTTCTAGTTTTCATCATTATTAATAGGGGCAGAATCATATGGTTCAAAACTTAGAAGGTAAGGGTTAGGGTGTGTGGTTCATTGGTAAACAGCTTGCCTAGCATGCACAAGGTCCTGGGGCCTGACTAGGGGTGGGAGGGAAGAGGAGCTTAAAATGTGAACAAATCTCCCAGTCAGGCCTTGGTTCCTCTTCCCCGTTTTAGGTTATCCTTCCAGGTTTACAAAAGCAAATAAACATATAGCTTTTTTTAAAAAAATAAATTGGGCCAAACTATGTGCATGGTTTACATCTGTTTTCTCACCTCATTCTCTGTACCATCTTGCCCAGAGAACATAAACTTAATCTGTGGTAGGCAGAAAGCTCATTACCCTACATCTGCATCCCAATCTCTGGAATCTGTGGAAATGCTAATCCACCAGATGACAAAAGGCCCTTTGCAGAAGGAATTAAAATTATTGTCACAGATTATCCTGGTAGAGTCAAACTAGTCATATGAGCCATTAACAATTTGAGAAAGAGGGGCTGGAGATTTAGCTCAGCAGCATAAGTGCCTGCCTTGCAAGCGCGCGGTCATGAGTTCGATCCCTGGTATAAAAAACAAAAACACAAACTTGAGAAAGATCCTACAAGCCAATGTTACTTCCCAGATATATGGATCATGTGAAAGAACCTCCAGGAACTATGGGCCATTCTGCCTGGTAGGCAGCAAGGAAACCTGAACTGCGTAACTATTACAAGACAACCTGTTTATCCAACAGCTTGAAGGAGCCTAGAAGCATATTCCTCTGGCGAAAAGCTGAACCTGGTACAGAAGACCTAATAACGACTCTCCGCAGATGGAACCTCAGGATATGTACTGCCAGATTCCTCAGGCCCTACTCCCTCCAGGAGCCCAAAAGATTATCGCGCCTCAGGAGCACCCCGTCCTAAGGAGCCGGGGTGTGTGTGTGTGTGTGTGTGTATGTGAGTTACTGCAGTGTAGTCTGGGTAGGACGTTACTGACGTCACATTAAACCGCACTTTGCACCTCCAGGGCAGAGTCCCGGCAGTGCCCTGCGCGGCGCCCCCACTACGAGACACCCCAGACGTATGGCCCCGAGAGGCGCCAACCTCACGTTCCCCAACATGGCTCCGGACAGCCCCCGCCTCGGAGTCTAGGGCGCTGTGGATGCCCGGTTCGACAAAAGATTTGCCTGCCGAACTCACCTCCTGCGGTGTCGTGCCCGCTGAGTCGCCAAGTCGCGGAACCAAGTCGTCTCCGCCTGGTTTGGCTGATCCCGGAAGTCCCGCCCCCAACTTCCGGCCTGCGTCCCTGCTGGATCCTCAACATGGCCAGGGCGGTTTGGTGGTACATCTCCTGATAAAGGTTCTACTAGTCCCGGGCCCGCAGATCTAAGCATCAGTGGGTTGGTGCAACGAACATGGTGGCAACGAAGTCAGAGATGACAGTATTACTTGAAATTGGGAAGAACGTATTTGTAGCTTTACAAAATAAATGTGGCTGGGGGTAGTTCAGTGGCAGAGCACTTGTCTAGCATGTTGGAGACACGGGTTTGATCCCCAGCATGGAGTAATATTCAGTCATTCGATAGATTAATGGAAAAGCTAATTCCTTCTGTGAATATTGTATTTTTGTGAAAATGTTCGTGGAACATTTACAAAAATTATATTTTAAAGGACATTAATATTTTAATATTCATTAAGGCCTATTAAACTATGAAAATTGGGAATATATAACAAATAGTTCACAGACACAGAAAAACCTGTTGGAATTTAAGAAACACTGACTAGATAAACTTTTAAAAAGTGACAGCTGGAAAACTACAGACTATAAAACAGTGAAATGTAAACACTATTCTTTTTTTTTTATCAGTACCGGAGATCGAACTCACAACCGCGTGCTTGCAAGGCAGGCACTTATGCTGCTGAGCTAAATCCCCAGCCCCAACACTTTATTCTTAAGTTTCTGCAACCCAGGGTAAATGGTATATTAAGAGAAAAGTATATAGCCATAAGTATTTTTGTTATTAAAGACATTGTCTTCAGAAGTTAGAAAAAGAACCAGTAGCACTTCTTTGGACCAGGAATAAACAACCAGATAATGTGACAAAATATCCTCTGTGATAGCAACAAAATATATAAAATATTAGGGACTACAAATGTAGTGAAATACAGTTGGCTCTTTATATCTGATGGTTCTGAATTTTAAATTTAAACAAACTCAGATTGAAGATATTTTAAAATTGCAACTATATTGAACACATACAGGTTGTTTCTTTATTGTTCTTCCTTAATACAGCATAACATATGTTTACATAGCACTTAAATTTATTGGGTAGTATAAGTCACCTAGAGATTATTTAAATTATATGGGAAAGTAAATAAAATATACAGGAGGATGTGCCTCACTTAGGTGCAAATACTGTGCCATTTCATGTAGGGGACTTGAATGTTTTCAGCGTTTGATATACTTGGTGGCCTGGAACCAGTCCACTGGGAATACTGGGGGCAAGTTTCTAAGTGGCAACACATCTTGGTACATGCTAGAGGTTGAGCCTTGGGTGCTGGGAAAAACAATAAAAAAAATATGCCTCCTAGTCAGGATGGATGAAGGAATCAAGGGGCTCGGGGAACAAAATGCCTTCTGATAGTTTTCAGACTGATGTTAAGGATTTAGGGCAACAACACACAGACAAAAAAAAAGATAGCTTAGATTATAAAATATTGTTTTATTTGGCTACAAACCTCTATCCTTGTCCCATCCATCTTCTGGCCAAAGTCTGGATTGGACGAGGCCTAGCTGTACCAACTGTTGATTGAATTTGTTAATAATAAAGACTGGGGTCGCCAGAGGAGCTAGATTATGATCTGTGTTGGCAGTGAAGACCAATTGTCCTCTTTCCCCTAAAAACCTGGGGCCTTGGGCAGGGAATTTAGTTCATTGGGCACAGAGCTTCCCTGGCAAGCACAAGGTCCTGAGTTCAGTACCTGGTACCAAAAAACAAACAACAACAACAAACCCCTTAGGGCCTTAATAAGAAACAAAAGAATTCACCTCTAGTACCCTCCTCCACGTGGGACCCTGTGGTGGACCTGCCCCCACTGCATAATTCCCAGCACCTTAAGAGTTGGCACTAGCCAAGGAGGGCCTAACTCCTGGTGTGGCAGTCTCAGCCTCACAAGGGAGGACTGCCCTTTTCATTGGCTCAGGAGAGAATTAGAAAGGTGCAACTCCCTGACCCCTAGCGGATACCGTCAATCATAAAATGTTCATGTGGTAGCATAATAGCCAGCCTAGAGCCACAAATAGAGCCCATTATTATAAATCTTAGACAACTGATAAATTTACTTATGGTTTCCAATTTAAGTTGTTATTTAATTAATATGCTTAAAACTTTTTTGCGGATTGTAAATTCTTAAGCCACAATTACAGGGTTAACTTGCTCTTTTCTCTGCTTACTGCAGGTGTTGAGTGTGATCAGTGTTACTTGAAAGTCTGTTGGCAACCAAATTTAAAAATGTAACAATCCAAGACCAAAGGAGAAAGATGGAATAGAAAAAGAGAGAGAGAGAGAGAGAGAGAGAGAGAGAGAGAGAGAGAGGACACTTTAAAATTCAAGCATCAGCAGCCAAGTTTGTTATGAAAAGTTTATAGTAAGTAGGACAGAGAAAAATGTATAAAGAAAGCTATAAATATCAGAGATCTACTTTTGATATGAGAGAATTTTGCATGATAAAATTTTTTCCATGCTAAAAAAACAGATAAAATGGCAGAACTAGACATTTTGAGTATGTCAAGAAAAGCTTATAGAGAATGCAGTTCACAGAAAGAAACACATATGTTTGCATCTTGGTTTGATAGTACCTGGGATGAAGCCCATCCTTCTAAAAGGCTGGTGCTCAAAAAATACTAGGGAGCTATGCCCCTGCCTCTACCAGTCACTCCTTCCCAGGTCTCAGCTCTCCTTTTTGTTTGACTTGGTCTTTAACACCCAAAGGAAAAAAAAAACACATTAAAAAAATCACAACTCAGACTGCCACCATCATGGGTCACATGCATGCTCCTGGGAAGGGCCTATCCCAGTCGGCTCTGCCCCATTGACACAATGTCCCCACCTGGCTGAAGCTGACGTCTGATGACATCTGATGTAGTCCCATACACTAGATTCAGCCACCTCTGAAGAGCCCACCTCTATGACCACATGAGGCTTTGAGGGGAACATCTAGACAAAAGCCAGAATAGACACTTTTAATTTTTTTTTCTGTTGGTTATCAAAAGATAGAGAGCTAGAGGGTGAAGAAGCCTAGTGCTGCCAACATGTGGGAGGAGGCAAGGGGAGCACATAGCCTCTGCTTTCCTTGATATGTGATCTACAGTTAAATTAAGTCTTTTTCTCCAAAAGTTAATTAGAAAATAAAAAGACAAAACCTCAAAACTCTTTCCTCCCTCTCCTGACTCTTTCTAGTTGTAATTTTTCTCTTACTTTCTTACTGGTGTTAGTTTATTGCAAGAAATGCTAATTGGTTACCCCCGAAAATTTTGACTAGTCAATTTATACTAAACTCACAACGTATTATAGCTATAATCAACTTGGCCAATTTTTTTGACCAATATTTTCTTAAATGAAAAAAACCAAAATTTTAAAACATGAAAATTAGAGGGTGATAATGGTTAATACATTATGTATTGTTATCTTTAAATTAGTCACTCAGAGTATAAGATATCAGCATTTAATTGTCCAAACAATATTAACACAAACCATTTTTTTTCTTTTTGGTACCACGGACCTTGCCATGCAGGTGCTTATGCCACTGGACTAAATCCCTGGCCAAACTGTTCTTTTCAATGAACTAAGAGAAATTAGTAGTATAACTATCTTAACTATCATACACACACACAAACACACACACACACATATTATTTCTTTCAGCTTCTCACACTAGGGAAACTATAATGTTTTACACATGCGAGTCTGATTTATTTCACTTATGAGTATGATCTCTAGTTGCATGTATTTACCTATGAATGTCTCAAGTTCATCCTCTTTTATGGATGAGTGGTACTCCATTGTGTAAAAATATCACATCTGTTTTATCCATTCTTCAGTTGATAGACATTTAAGGTGTGTCCAGGATGTAACTATTACAAATTGTGCTTCTATAAACATAGGTTTGACCAATATTTTTAAGAGTGCACTGTAACCTAAAGGTGATTGTGTGTCCACTTTTGTTGTTGTTTTTTGTTTGTTTCTGCCTCATTTAAGCTTTTTGAACTCATATAAGTTATTTTTTTCTTTTTTTTTGTCTCTGGCTCTATTGGTCTGCTACATAAAAACTGGTCATCTAGATTTTTAGAAATAACTAAATCACTCAGTAGGGTGTTGCATACTTCAAACCTCAGACCTATAATCAGGAGGCTGAGGCAGGAGGATTGCTGCCAGTTCAAGCCCAGCCTCAACTATATAGTAAGTTCAAGGTCTGCCTGAAATACAGAGTGACACCTGTTCTCAAAAAAAAAAAAATTCACTTAGCAGGTTACAAGATTAAGAGACTTCAAATTCAGATGGGACTTACATAGCTTAACAGTAGACTAATTTAAATCAGTTGATAAAGATAAAGATATTTTGGAGAGAGAAGTCAAGATGGCTGATCAGTGAGCAACAAAATACAAAGCCTCCCAGGAGAAACAACTTATATGCCAGAATAAAACACCCTGGAGAGACCCAGACAGAGAGAGATGGATCCTCTTGACACAGGAAGAAATTAAAAGATAAAAAAGCTCGTCAAATACTTCAGGACTACAACTGAAACAGCTAAAAATTACAGGACACAGCGTTTTCATTCGCAGTGACCCACCAAGTTTGTAAAGGCCTGAATCCGCGCCAGCTGGCAGAGCCACCCAAACTTGTTCCTGCCACCACTCACAGGAAGCACAGCAGTGCTGAAGTCGGGGGTTGGTGAGCCCAACAGAGAGCGGAGCCAGCAAAGGGACCTTCATTAATCCACCGTCAGTGCTGGGAATGAGACCCCCCCAATGGGAAGGGTGAGACCAAATGTTGGAATTGGGCAGGAGGAGCCTGAACTGGGAGCGAGAGTGACTTCAGTTGGTTCCTTCCTCCCCAGAGCAGATTAGTGGGATTTGCTTGGACTGGGCCACACCCCTGGCCAGGACCCAATGAGCCGTGCGAAATCGATTCCCTGCTCCTAGCAAGCATTAACCGGGTGAAGGCACCTGAAGTTTGGCTGGCCCAGTGGGGAGGGGCAGGCATATGCAGCCGCTGCTTATACCTCAGTGACTAGAGCAGGCAGGAGAGGGTGGAGTTCCCTCGCCAGCATGCTTTGGAGGAAACGCGGCCAAAATGGAAGGGGGCTGGGACCTGCACTGTAACCTGTGTGGAGGAAACTGGGACCATGACAGGAGAGAGAGGCAGGAGAAGGCCCCCAGCCCAGAACTCTGAGAGCACTGATCCAGGAGAAGGAAAAACAAGGGAGACTGAGGGTGGCAAACACACAACAGCAGACATGGCTTCAATAGACATTAAGAGATATCTTTGGAACCTTGTAGACAAGCTCAAAAGTAAAATATTAAATCAGGTAAAGCAGGATATGAGTAGAGTAATAAAAGAAATGCTCTCAGGAAGCATCTCTCAGGAAGATACAGACAGAAAGAAGGACACACAAAAAAGGAGAGAAACATTTGATAAAGAATATAAAGAAAATATAGAATACATGAAACAGATTCAAAGAGACTACCAGGAAATTAGAAACTCCATTGAAAGCTTGCAAAACTCCTTTGATGAAACTAAGGATAGACTATCAAAACTTGAAGACAAGTTTGCAATGAGTGATCATGAAAGGAAAGATCTCTTAAAAATAACAAGGAAACAGGCAGTAACAATACAAAGGCTAGAAGATGACAAGAGAATCTACAATTTAAGAATAAGAAATATGGGCTGGGGATTTAGCTCAGTAGCATAAACGCCTGCCTGGCAAGTGTTAGGTCATGAGTTTGATCCCTGGTACAAAAAAAAAAAAAAGAATAAGAAATGTGAACAAAGAAGCAGGAATACGTACAGGTGAATTACAAAGGCTATTCATGGAAATAATTAAGGAAAACTTCCCAAGCATGGGAAAAGAAAATGACATTTGGTTATGTGAGACATACCAAACTCCAGCCACCTGCAACCAAAACAGAGCTACACCCAGAAATATAATAATGAAGATACAAGAAACTCAATATAAAAATAGAATATTAAAAGCCATCAGAAAAAAGAAACAGATTACCTATAAAGGTAAGCCCATTAGGATCACGGCTGACTTCTAGACACAGACCATCAGATCAAGAGGAGCTTGGAACGAAGTCTTCCAAGCCCTAAAAGAAAATACCCTCCAGCCCAGACTGATGTACCCTGCAAAACTGTCACTAGAAGTTGATGGAGAAACAAGATGCTTCCATGACAAAGAGGAACTGGGGGAGTTTGTGACCACCAATCCAACCCGACAGAGAATACTGAAGAACATTCTAGAGAGAGATTGAGAGAGAGAGAGAGAGAGAGAGAGAGAGAGAGAGAGAAAAAATACCGGGATTTTAGGAACAGTGGCAGAAAGGCCTCAATGTGTGGGGCAGGCAGTAGAATGAAGGCGAAAACTAGACAAATGAAGGCAGAAAAATAGCACAGCAGAAATGAGGCAGAGAAAGATGGCTAGAATCTCTAACATAAATGGCCTTGATACACTATATTGTTAATAGTGCACCAGGATTTAAAACCCACATTACTCACACTACTCTGCTTAGATGTATTATATTCTGTTCCAGTCATTCTACCTGTACTAGATTTGAGGGCACAGATAGTAATCCTGAAAATAACAGGATATAGTACAGTAATCATCCTTAATTTCCTATTAAGTTAATCTACAGCTCTATTAAACCTATACTGTTTTACCACTACTGATCGTAATAGAATCTGGTTTGTTAGATCGCTGTTTTGTATTGATAGATTTTATTCAAAGCTGTTATCATTAATAGTATCAAGTCTGAGTGTATAGGCAACCACACTGAAGATGACAAGATTCACTAGAATATCCATTCTGGTTTGATTATTACCTGTGTTTGAAGTTTTATACTGTCTACGATGTTTTATTTTTACTAATATTGTTGTGTACTGCTATATTCAATTATACTGCTATATTCATTTATGCCTGATGATATAGACAATTCTAGTGAAGATAATAAGAAACAACACAGCAATCATTGTAGATCATTTGTACTGTGTTTTTATATGACTTTTTGGTTTCATGTTTTTATAGGAATTTGTTTTGTTTTGTCTTGCTATGTTTTGTTTTTCCCTCTAATACAGAAAGGATTGAAATACATGTAGAGATGCATGCATGCATAGCTGTTTACACTCTCACTGTTTGAATATCTACTTTGTATGCTTTAATTTTGTAAGTTGAACAACTATTTCTAAGAGGACAATATGTAATTTATCAACTAGTGATTTCTTACTGTTTATCTTTTGTTTTGAAATTCTGTATTATCTCTACCTTTTACATGCTTTTTTCTCTTTAAATAAAAAAATAAAAAAGCAAAAAAAAAGATATTTTAAAGATGAATGACATTTCCATCCAAATTTATAAATAATCAAGATAATGTCCAAATTTAGTTTTACTAATACAATGTCTATTATTGTCTATGTACTATAACTTAAGAGTTTTTCCTTGTTTAAAGATAATATATATAAATATTTTAAAATGTTAGTTGTTATAATGAGTCATCTAACAGAACTGGTCCTGTAACTAAGTACATTTTAAACATGGAGAATTATTGGACAAAATGCCTCTCTGTGGTTGAAAAGCAACTGCCTGACCCAAAATTTTTCAAGTTTTTCCACAGGAGGGTGGCTTGTCCAGTATTCTTGGGTGACATATCCCAGTAGTTATTAAATAAATTATTATAATTTACTTAAATTGATCATAAGTAAAAGGTAAGCTCTCTGTGTCTAAGGCAATAAGGTTTTAATATTTCTATATAGCTTTAATTCTAATTGTTCCTAACCTCATTGTATATGTTATGGTCGATACATTGTGTCAACCTGAGAAGTTTAGAAGTTTAAGGGACTCAGCAGGGGGCCAGGGTCCTTACTTTGTAAACATCCTCATCCTATGCAAGAGGAAGGCAGGAAGGTTTTATGAGTGTTATTTGGTCCTGGGGGCAGAGGGTGGACTATGTAAAATAAAAGGGAGAAAAAGAAGCTTGCTCTCTCCACTTTTTGCTCTTGCTGCTTTGCCATGTTCTGCTGCCCTGAAGTGCTGCTCTTGTGCCAAGCCACCCTGCCTTGGAGCCTGCTGATTATGGACTGACACCTTCACAGACTGTAGCTAAATAAATCTTTTCTTCCTTTATTTTGGGCTTCAGGTATTTCATCTCAGCAATGAGAGAAAAGTAACCAAGACAGAATATTACATACATTTATGTTTTCCCAAGTGTATAGATAGGTCTTTTAAAATACAGGACTGGAAAAAGACACCTTGTCATACTGATGGTCTCCAAACTGTTCATGATGATGGACATTTTCAAGTTTATGTTATTGTTATATAATTGTGATATGATAATTTGATGTGCTCACATCTTATATAGTCCAGACTATGTCACTGCAATGATTAGGATTAGACATTAATAATCTATAAAGTACATTCTATTTGGATGTCACTCTAGTAACAAAAAGTGATTAAAAGATGACAAATTAGGTATATAAGTTTCTGTATGTAATTTAAGATATTTGAACTAGATAGTAAAAACTGACCAAAAGGTTATTCTATGCTAAGATAAAAATTTGAATGTATTTCAGTGGTAATAACAAACCTAATGGTTCTAATGTAATAATATTATCACAACTGTAATGATAATGTTATGTTGTCCTTGATCTCAGTTTTTTCTATAAAACTTTATGACTGTTATTTGTTAATATTCTATAGGGATTCAAAAACAAAAAACCTAAAAATTTTGCCTTGTCAAAATTTCTTGATGTCTGAGTGTTTATTATCTGCACTGACAAATTTCATCTGGGGGTTTATTTCCAACATGATGAATCTTTAAAAATCAAATTTATTGAAGCAGAAAGGACAGTGGTTACCAGGAGCTAAGGAAATGGGGAGATACTTATCAAAGAGTATAAAATTTCAGTTATAACATAATTTGAGTTTTGGGAATTGAACAGTTAAGCCTGAGTAGTGATAGAGGTGCTAATAAAAAATGAATAAAATGGGTGTAGTGGTGCACGCCTGTAATCCCAGCATTTAAGAGACTAAGACAGGAGAATGGCAAGTTCTCCAGTCTTATTGATAACTTGGGCAATTTGGTCATTTAAAGAGACCCTATCTCAACAACAACAAGAACAACAAAAATGGCAGGAGGATGTATCTCTGTTGCAAAGTGCAAAGGCCCTGAGTTCAATCCCCTGTACTAGAAAGAAAATGAATGAATAAATAAAATTAAGAAATATTTCATGTAGCATGTTTAAAACTATGTATAGGACTGGGGTGTGGCTTGGTGGTAGACCACATGTGTAATGTGGGTGAGGCTCTGGGTTTTTGTTTTCTTGTTGTTTTGTTTTGTTTTTGGTACCAAGCATCCAATTTATGACCTCGAACTTGCCAGGCAGGCACTTGTGCTACTGAGCTAAATCCCTGGCTCTGGGTTTGATTCTTATAGGTTTGGAAAGAAGTCTGCCTACACTGGGATGCAGGAAGGATCAGGAAACACACATTCCCCGACACCCCTCAGTCCAGTCACTGGTTCCTAACTCCTCCCTTACCTCCACTTGCCTGCACATTCATCTCCCAATTAGTGAAATGGCTGCAGACCCAACCCTCAGCTCTGTGAGGCTAAGCAGTGTCCTCTGGCTTGAGAATATCCCACACAGCCCCAGCAGCCTGGGCTTGGTGACTCCAGGAGTGTTGGAGGTCAAGACAAGGTGGGCTGAGGTCCTATCACTGATTCACACTGGGGAGGTTCACTTGTGATTTAGGCAGCCAGAAGAAGAGAATCAGTCATGGAAATATCTGACAATGCTTTTAATCAGCTGCTTAGTAGCTCAGAAATCTATTTATTTAGCTGCAGACATAGCAGTCTTCAGCAGCCTAGTTGTTCCCTTATCTGTCCAGCTGCGGCACACTCTCACAACAGTCCTTAGTCACCTGCCCTCACGACAATTCAGATTTATACTAATGTATGCAATAATATGTGCTAGTATCCACCTTAGTTATGTAAGTATTTACCCTTAGCCTACAAGATATGCCTGCATTGGAGTCCTGCTGACTCAGGATTTATTGTCCCCTGGAAATCACTCCTTACAACATGAACCTACAGTGTAGTCATTTTGAGCTTCATTCTACCCTAAGTGGGGTCCTCACAAGGGCTTCTGGTAGCACTGGATAAGGCATGCTCAGGCGTGTAAACCAGAACCCATAATCTTACCTCCAAAAATACCAGACCTGAGAGAGGTGCCTAATTTCAGAAGGGAACCTTGCCTGAGACAGATATTTCTCTGAAACAGGAGCTCACCTCTGACAAGTGTCTCACAGAGAGCAATCTCACCCCAGACAGAAATTCCACCTCAGAGAGAGTTTCTCCTCTGACAGGAACTCACATCAGAGAGGAATCTCACTGTTTTTCCATCAGTCCAGGCCAGAAAAGTTCACTTGAAATTTGGGCAGCTCATAGAAAAGACAAGAAAGAAAGACAGAAAGAAGGAAAAAGATGAGGGGAAGAAGGATTGAAAATACAGGAATGGGTAAAAAAGGAGGAATTGAGATAAATCATGTACAGGTACAAAGCCCCTTTGATGAAGACGATCATTATGTATATTTAAAATGTACCAATTAATTAATAAACTAAAGAAATTACAAATCCACTGGGAAAAAAAGAAAAAACATGAAGCCCTGGAATGTCTGATATACATTTAATATTTCAGCAGCATGAAATCCTACTCCCTTATACATGATATCACATAAACTCAGCAAGTTTCTCAAAAGTTATACAACACAGACCACCTGTTTACATATTTGCTGAACATGTCCAGGGTATACAACATATGCTGACTCACTAGTAAGCAGAAGGCCTAAACAAATGCCTGAGGTTGGCTATCTTGGATACCTTGATCACATGCTCATCTCTGACAGGAATCTCAGATCAGAGAGGAGCCACCTTTCAGGCAGTAATTTCACTTCAGACAGGATTCTGGTGTCAGTGAGGAATCTCTTCTCAGACAGGGACTTTTTTTGGGAAAGAACCTTATATCACAGAGGAATTTCACATCAGACAGGAAGATGGCCTAAGAGGAACCTCACCTTATACAGGAAACTGGCTTTAGGGAGGATCACACATCAGATAGGAGCCTCACCTCAGACAGGAACGTTATCTCATGAGAGGAATCTCTCCTCACCCAAGAATTTCACCTCAGACAGGAACCTGGCCTCAGAAGAACCCTAGAGAGGATCCTCACTTCAGACAGCAACCTGCCCTTAAAGAGGAATCTCACCAGGAAGCTAGCCTGAGACAAAAAATGGCTTCAAGAACTTTGCCTCTGACTGGTACCACAGGAATCTAGGAGGAAAACATTTGCTTTCTGTTGGCTGAGCAGAGGCTTGGTATCCACTGCCCAGAGCCAAACTCTGGGATCTCTCACCATCAACCTCCAGGCTAATGAGTAAGATGAGGAGAGTAATAGAAAACACTGCCTGAGACTTCTGGGAAAATGGCAGAGCAGTGAACAGCAGAGAAAGAACCTCTCCAAGTTTTAGTGTCTAGACCCTAGAATATAACATCAGGAAGAGAAGAAGGAGAGAAATGGGTCTCATGGACACACAAAGGATCTGAACTGAGACTTGAAGCCAATGGAGAGAGATAATTCAGAAATTTAGCAAAAGTAAAAACACCAGTGGTGGCAGACCTGCTGAACAGAGAGAAATGGTAAGGAATCAATGCAGCCTCTACCCGCTGAGCCCTAACAGAAGTCTTGCCTGGGGAGAAACAGCAAAGAGGGAATGAGGCCCCCAAACCTGTGCATCCATGGAAGTCCTGCTTGGGAAGAAGTGGCAAAGAGAGAGCACAGGCCCTACCCCTCATGCGTTGGCCCAGGTCCCGCTAGCCACTAGGGAGAAGCAGCAAATAAGCGATGATGCCCAGCCAGCTGCCAGGGAGAACCAGCAAGAAAGCAATGCGGCCTCCACTGTGTGCCAGCAGAGGCCCTACTGGCCGGAGAGAAGTGGCAAGGAAGCCATGCAGCCTCCACTGTATACTGGAAGCGGCCCTGTCAGCCAAGGAGAAACAGCAAAGAAGTCGCCTCCACCTCCTGCCCTCCCACCTGTAAGCAGCCGGACATGACACAGGCTGAGGTGATAATAACTGAAGTGACTGAAATAGGGAAGTAACCTGATATTTATGTTGTTTGATAGACTTTGCAGGCATGGGGCTAGCAATCTGGGTAACTATTTAGAGGATAACAGTATGTAATATAGTAATGGTTGTGGATTTCCTACTATTATTGTTTTGTTTCATTTTGCTGTTCTGTTTTACTCCCTTTAAAATAAAAAAAATGCCTGTATTCTCAGATTTCAGTAAATGATTCATTCTCAAGCAAAAGTCAACCAATAGAAACAGAAAGACCAGGCATTTCCCATAAACAGGAATCTGGCCAATTAACAACTGGATTTCAGTCTTGCTTTCCAGCCCTTTGGTTGTTTTCTTACCTGATCAGTCACTTTGTTCCCACACCTTTGCACTTGCTCTGAAAGTTTTGCAGCTAGGATGCCTACCAGTCAGATTTTATATTTGCCAGTCCCCATAACTACACTAGCCAAATAAATGTGTCTTTACTTTACATACAGTGGTTCCCTCTTATCCATGAAGGATATAGTCCAAGAATGCCAGTGGATGCCTGAACATCAGATAGTAAAGAACACTACATATACTATGTTTACATACTATTTTACATACTATGTTTTTCCTGTACATACCTATGATAGTTTAATTAATTAATTAATTAATTTTGAAGATAGTAAAATACAACAAAACAAGACAGAACAAAGCCAATCAAGACAATGCAGTGAAATTGGTATAGAACTTCAGAGCAGGATACCTGGATAACAATAATACGTACCATAATATATCTTGTTATCTTCACAATAGTTGTATGTTCAATCAGGTATAGCAAAATCAAACCAAAAACAGAACACTATAAAACCAATCAAAACAGAATACTGAATAGAGCAAAACAATTAATCAGAACAAAGCAAAACAGTGAAAACAATATTGGCCTTCAAAGACAAGATAGAAGGAAATTCTCCATATTTGCTCTATTGCATACTGTCATCCTCCCAAGAGATACTCAGACCTCTGTTCCAGGTCAGCATAATCAACCAAACAATACAAGCATTTAGTTCTTTATGTACCTTAGTTTCTATCAGCTCCCAGCTCTGGCTAACCTCGAAACCATCCAGTTTTAACAGAGGTGGTGGTGGGGTGCTGGGGTTGGGGGGGAACAGGAGGTTTGCACTCCAATAGGCTCATGGGAGACACTGACTTATTCTCTCCCTGATGTGCCCATGGCTCACTCGTGCTGCTTACCAGGAAGGATGGTGCATTGCTTTCTTGGTTGGTTCCTCAAGTTCCAGCATGGCTGATTCTCAGGAGACCCTGACTTGTTCTCTCCCTGGCATGCCCATGGCTTGCTCACACTGCTTACTTGGAAGGAGGGCTCATTGCTTTCTTGGTTGGCCCCCCAAGTTCCAGCATGGGTGATTCTCAGAAGATGCTGACTTGTTCTCATAAAGTTTAATTTATTAAGCACAGTGGAAATTATCAGCAACAATAATATAATAAGAGTAATGCCAAACTTGATCAAACATAGCTGTAATCCAAGCTACATGGAGGCTGAGGCAGTAGGACCACAATTTGAATTTCTTTCTTTTTTACTTTTTTTTTGTCTTTTTTGAGACAGGGTTTCACTCTGCAATTCATCTTGGCCTTGGATTCACTTTGTAGCCCTAGATGGACTGGAACTTGGAGTAATCCTCCTGCCCCAGCCTCACAAGTGCTGAGATTACAGGTGTGTGCCATCATTCTTGGCCAATAGGATCAAAATTTGGAGGCCAGCCTGGAAAACTGAATAGGCTCTTGTCTAAAACAAAACAAAGAAAAAGGCTGAGGATATAGCTTAGTGGTAGAGTGCTTGTCCTATGTTTGTTCTCCAAGACACAAAACAAAAAGCAAATAATTATAAAATAATTAAATATATTATTATATGCCATAAAAAAGTTATTTAAAACTTGTGAATTGTTTATTTCTGTAATTTTCCATTTACCATTTGACTGAGGGTAACTGAAACCATGAAAAGCAAAATGTGGGTGGAGGGAAATTGTGTCCGGTCGGCTCTGCTTTTCTGGAGAACCCTGATTGATATAGCTGGGAAGGACAGGATGGGGATGAGAGGTGAGAGACAGAGCGTGAAAGAGTTGCTGTGTTAGGAGAATTAAAGATATTTATGCCTTTTTCTCTTTTTTAGTCTTTGGACAGTATATGGAGTAATTTTTTTTACTTGACTGAAAAATTCACCTACTTTGTAAATATAAAATGTATCAATGAATGTTCTCTTGTGATTCTGCTCTGCAGAGACAATCCTCAGAAGTCTGGTAAATACCCTCCAAAATCCTTGAGACAAAGTGGACATTATCTTTCTTTTTCCAGCACAAAAAAAGAAATCACAGTAAACACTAATTTGTGACATGCTTTTTTATGAGTATATGAGGGCATCTTTTCACATCAACGCATGAAGAGTTACACCATTATTTGTGCACATTTGGATGGTTTCTTTGCTCTCACAATTAGTGTTGCAAAGAAAATGCTTGTATGTACCTTTGCACACATACCAGAGTACAAATAAACTGCCCAGAAACCATAGATATCTGTTACTGATTTAGTTACTTCTTGTTGATGAGACATAATACCCAACACCCACAATGTAAAGTAGGAAAAATTTATTTTGACTCACAGTTTGTAGAGGTTTCAGTCCATAATCAGCTGGCTTTTAAGGCAGGGCGGCATGGCAGAGGGGCTTGACAGAGGAGAAAGAGCTCACAGCATGGCAGACAGGAAGCAGTGAACTGGATCAAGGGAGAAGGGAGGGAGATAGACCCTTCCAAGTCATGCCCCACCTTCTCCAACAAGGAGGTGACCACCTTCTCTAACCAGACTTCACTTCCCAAATCACATTTAGCTGTAAGTGCATCAGTGGGCTAATCCCATGATCACACAACCATGATATAATCAACCTTCTGAAACCCCCACCTATGAGTGCATAAGGCTTTGGGGAGACATCCAGAAATAAACCATAATAGTCAGACTGCCCTGTGCCTGAAAGCTCCCTGTCTACAGGCTCCACATGAAGGTTAGACAGCTGAGACTCACAGGCATCAGAGATGATTACAACTTTTTGCTTTCCACATGTGGAAATGGAGGCAGAGAATTCCAGAGTTAAAGAGGGCAAAACTAATGTTCAAACCCTGGTAGAGCCTGAGTACACTAGCTTACAGTACAGAACATGCAGATAGTGTGTTTAGCCCTCTGATATTTGTACTTATCTATATGTTTAGTCATAAGAAATAGATACTGTTTTGAATGTTTCTAATAGTGAACATATTTTCAAAAACTTTTATTTCATTAGTACATGTTTGTAATATGTAAAGTTATATTTATTTTAGGGAGTAGGTACATATCCATAACATATCTTGATTCTTTTTTTATTCCCCTTTCCTTCCACACTCCCCACTCCCTCCATCTCTAGATCCCTTTTCCCCTTTTTCATTATTATATTTTTAGTACATGTTTACCAAACACGGTGTTTAAATTCACTGTGGGGATTTGATACACATATATGATACATCTTAAATCTTTTTACTTCCCTATCACTTCTCTACCTCTCCTTGCCCTCATTCTCCTATTTTCCAAATCATTGCAATTTTTTCAGTCAATAGTGTATTTTTAAATTATTTCCATGCTGATTGATTAGCTCAGCTGTGTTGGTTGCAACTGCTCTGTAACAACTTCTCAGTTCTCCCTATAATATGCCTTGGAGGATAGTGGGTCTCCTTGTATACACCTCCCCATTGTGACAAGCTGCTCTGTATGCATTTGTCCAAGAGGCCTGTGGGCCTCCGTCCACATTGTTGCCCACATAATAACAATGTGATTATTTTCACAGGTTTTACATGTTTTTGACATCTCACCATTTAGTTATCATAGTTGTTTTGTTCTTGCTTTACTCCAGTATTTGCTTACATTGTTCCTGTGTTTGCAGGGTTTTGTCTTTTGCTTTTGCTGAGGGCTTTTCTTTTTTCTTTTTAGTACTAGGGATTGAACCCAGGTCCTTTACATTGAGTTACATCACCAGCTGTTATTATTTTATTTTGAGACAGGATTTTGCTAAATTGCCCAGGCAGGACTTGAACTTGTGATTCTCCTGCCTCAGCCCCTCAGAGTGCTGGGATAAGAGGCATGGGCCTGGCTTCTGATGACTTTTCTCACAAATAATAATTCCAATTGAGGTTCTTTCAAAGCATATACTACATTCTTCAACAGTTCATTCTGTGAGGACCTACAAGTAACAAATTCATTCAGCTTGTCTAAAATTTGTTTCTCTCTTGAATGACAGTTTACTCTGCATAGAACTTCAGGGTCTCAATTTCCCAGAGTCCTTTAAAGCTATTCCTTCATCTTCTCAACCTCAGTTTTGCTAATGCCAGTTTTGTAGGCACTTTGAAGGTTCATGATTTGATTAATTTTTCTGTGCTTTCATAGGAATGTGTCTTAATATAATTTTTTCTGGGTTTGAAATCAATGTACTTTTTGATCCAGAAAATTCACGTTTGTCCAGTGCTACATATTTTTAGCCACTTATTGCCTTTCCTAGATTCCCTCTCTTCTGGAAAGTCTTGTTGATGATTGAATAGCAGGAAATTAAGGCAGAAGACTCCTCCTTTCTTGCTTCTGTGGCAGCCTCTAACCTTCGACCTCCACTTCCCAGAATACTCTAAGTCTCTTTCCTCTCTGCTCCTCTTCAGAGTCAATTGTTGCCTCATCTCTTTTTGCTTCCTAAAGTGGCAATGTTCATGCAACTTTGCCTTTCTCCCTGTCAGTACTTCTCTGTGTGTCTGTCCCCACCAGTGGCTTTGAAGTATCATCTCTTAAAGATCATACCCACACCACCAGCTCTGACCTATATCTGAGTATTTAAGTGAACATTCATTTGTTCATATGTCTTGAACTTGGTGAATATTCACCATGTTCCAGGAACTCCTGGAGACAAGCAGCAGCATTGTCTGTGCAGAGGGTCCCACATACCCTACTGACACTTGTGTCTCACTTCTTTGCTTTGCATGAAGTTTTTGAGATTTATCAGTCTCATGGTAATTGTAAAGATGGCTCTTTCATGCTCACTGCTGCATACATTCCATTGTGGGAATGTATCATATATTCTTTTTTTTTTAAATGCATGATAGGCAGTTGTGAAGTCAATGCCTCAGGACAGGCTGAAATAAAGACACTCCAAGCTAGCCACTATTTATTAGCCAATGTAGGGGAGGGGATAGGGTGCTTTTCCTACAACACTCTAGAGGCTGTGGGTCACATATTCTTTATTAATTCTATTAAAAATGGATATGTTTTCGTTGTTGGATATTACAAATCATACTGTTGTGTTTGTGAAAAGTGAAATATCACTGTTAGGGCTGTGTTTCAGTTGTATTGTGGTATTTGCTAGATTTTAGGCACTTTTGCTTACATAGAATGTGTTGTATAGGAACGCTGCAGTGTGATGTTTTCCGTTTTGTTTCCCTGCTGTGTGAATAAGTTGCTTCTTTTTCTGTTCTTCTCTAATTTTGTTTTCAAATTTGTTTCTGTGAAACTAAGTTGTCCAAATAAAATACTTTTTCCTATCCTCTATTTTCTGTCATGTGACTCAATCATTGAGCCACTTAATCATTTATTCTTCAGTGAATGTTTAGATACCAATTGTGTGTAAACCATAGGAAAAAATTTTTTTTTTGGCATCAGGGATCAAACTCATGACCTCATGCTTGCCAGGAAGGCACTTATGCTACTGAGCTAAATCCCGGGCCCAGGATATATTTTCTTAACAGCTGGTTGGCTATGCCACCAATGTAGAAACTGAGAATACTTTGCTCTCAGGTCTTAGCTTGCTGTTCTGATGTATCTGCTTTTTGTTGACCACTTTGTAGTGTAAGCTTTGACCTTGGGTTTCTTTCCTTTTTCTTTCCTCCCTTCTCACTGATTTTTGTTGCTTTTGTAGCATTCTTTCCTCTTTTGTGTCTATTTCATTGCATTCTGAGTACCAAACACCCTCCTAAAGACAGCTGTTTCATATAAATCTTCCCACCTATGTCCTGATTTTTTCTCATAGTGAAACATGGGTATCTAATTTTTCTCCATTCTATTAGTTTATGACATTAGGATTTTAAAAAGGCAAATGGTTCCAAAGCAGGAAATTTCTGAAGAAATGAAATCTCAGCACAAAATGTAAAGATCATGTAAGGAATATTTTTCAAGGAACTTGAAGAGATGAGTGAAACCAAGGGAAAAAGACTTGCTGGAGGAAATCTACTATGGATGGACTCAGGAAATCCTTCTCTCAAAAAAGTGATTTTTGAACAGGTTCTGCAGCCTGTGTGGAAGTCCTCAAAAGAGAGAGTGGTCACACACTCAGTACCACTGGGGAAAGGGACCTCTCAGACTCAAATTCTGCAGCACATTAAAGGTTATCTGTAGAGGAAGGTTTCCATCAGTGTCATGGGCTGAGAACTCTTTAACAATGTAAAGCCCTCATTAACTCCCAAATCACTCTATGTGTCATTCGGATATCTCCATGCAAATGCTTAGACAGAGCTTAGTTTTTGCTGTGAATCAGAGGGTTCAGAGCCCAGAGAAACTCCTTGTGTGTACTATGTATGGGAAAGCTTTCAGGCAGAGCAGAGCTCTTACTCAGTGTAAGTGGTCCACACTGGAAAGAAGCTCCATGCATGCAGTAAATGTGGGAAAACACTTGGTGGTGCTCTGTCCTGAGAAAATATCAGAGGATGACAAACAACAAATGCAACAAGTGCTCATTCATGCTTTATTCAGTATTGTAAGATTTATAAAGGGGGGGGAATCCTATGAGTGTAGTGAATGTGGGAAAGCTTTTAGTACACATTCATCTTATATTCAACATCTAAAAATTCGTACTGGAGAGAAACCTCATAAGTGTAACCAGTGTGGGAAAGCCTAGAGTCATAGCTCTAACATGATTCATTATCAGAGAATTCACATTGGAGATAAGGGATCCCTGTAATGGATGTGGGAAAACCTTCAGCAGAAGATGATTCAGTTCAGCATCAGATGATTCACTTGAGAGAGAAGCCTTATGATTGTAGTGAGTGTGGAAAAGCCTTCAGTTCACATTTATCTCTGATTTAGCATCAGAGGATTTATACAGGAAAAAAACCTATGAATATAATGATTGTGCAAAATCCTTTAGCTTGACCCAAAACTTCATTGTCCCATCAGGGATTTCACAGTGGAGAGAAGCCTCATGGGCACAGTGAGTGTGGGAAAACCTTCAGTCGAAAGGGCCATTTTATTCAACATCGGTGAATTCTCACTGGAGAGAAACTTTGTGAGTGTAATACATGTAATAAAGCTTTACACTGCTTTCTTCCTTTGTTCAACATGAAAGACAAGCCTTATATGTGTGGTGCCTGGGGGAAGGCCTTCACCCACAGTGTATATCTTATCTGCCACCAGAGAATTCACACTGGAGAGGGTTTTTATGAGTGCTGTGATTGATAAGGCTTTCAATGTTTGTTTCTCTCTCATTCAGCACCATGGAATTCTTACTGGTGGGAACCCTAATGGATGTGCTGAGTGTGGCAAAGCCTTTAGTCAGCAATCACAGTTCATTTAACATCAGAAGACTCACAATGGAGAGAAACCTTATACATGAAATGAATGTGAGAAATCCTTCACTGCACTTTTATTCCTTATCCAATGCAAGATACTCTAAACTGGATATGTAAAATCCTTTCTCATTTCATTTGACACCAGAGAATCCACACTGGAGAATTATCTTACACATGTAATAAATCAGTGAGTAACTTATCAGAGAGTAACTCATATTAATTAAAAGAAAGTCCACAAAGCTCACATTAGGGAACAAGCTCACAGATGAAGCAGGTATGGGGAGGCCTTCAGTGCAGTTATCTTTCATTCAGCATGCAATATTTCACTTCATGGGATTATTCTTGTCCATAAATTCTTTCCTGATTGATGTTATGAGAGTTGTACCAGTGAGAAAAGTCACTCGAGAGATTACCCCCTCAAAGGACTAAATTTTTCCTTAACTAAAGGTGGGCTACCAAATTCTGTGGCAAAGATTCCAGCGTAGTATTTCCTCCATCAGTTTCAGAGCATGGCCATCTGCCTGGGTGCTTCAAAGAAGTGCAATTTAAATATTTAATTCAGATATTCTGGCATCTTGAACTGTCCTTTGGTCCTTGTGCTACATGCCTGGCATGATGACAAAATGTTGTGGAGGCAGTTTTCTCAGGTATAGTCACCCCGAGCCATGGCCTTTTTCTTCTTGTGAGTCTTTCAATTCACTTGTGAGATTCCCAATTTCCATTGTGTAGCACTTTATTTTGGGGGTGAGGAAAGAAGGTTAATATCAAAGTGAGCTGAAATAAGGTTATAAATATGATAAATTCAGCATAAGCAGACTATGACAGATAGCAAAGAACTGAAATTTGGCACATGAAAGTGGCCATGAAATCTAGCACATGAGCTGGGGACCTTATGTGCAACTTTGGGGGCCGGGGTGTCAGTCCCGTGATAGGGTGCATGTGTAAAATCCTGGGTTCAATCTCCAGCACCAGAAGTCTCTGGCTTTCTTCATTCCATGTTCCTGGCATCTCCAACTTCCTGGGACCTACACTGAACCTTCTGTTTTATTCTCACAGCTTCATGCATCATCTTCTCAGGGGCACAAAGCCTGGCATTCTGGGCATTTCTTTGAAATAAGGGTGAAAGCCTCCATTACTCTGCAATTCTTGCATAATGCATAGCTGCTAAACATGTACTTCATGAAAGATGCCAGTGTCTGTTGCCAATTTGAGCAGTCAGTATCTGTGTCTCCTTGGACCACGGCTGCAGTAGTGTTATGGTTTGTGTCTGAATGTTCCCCCAAAGCCTCATGCAGTCATGGGAACAGGATTCTAGAATCTGTGATTGATTCATGTTCCAATGCTGGGATTATGAGTGTGAGTACTGCACCCACCTTATGTCAGTTGCCTACATACAATATAAGGGACAGAAAGAGTCTTCTCTCATGCTCCTCCTTTTTTGCTCTTGTTGCTGTTGCTGTTTTCTGCTGCCATGAACTGCCACCTGCTGCCATGTGCCACCCTGCCTTGGACAAAGCAGATTATGGACTGAAATCTCCATGAACTGTGAGCTAAACTTTTCCATCCTTAATTTTGGGCATCAGGTATTTTTTTCTCAGCAACGAGAGAAAAGTAACCAACACAAGTAGTCTCTCAATGCCTAGATGGGTGAACTTGGTGATATCCTTCTTTAGGTATCCCTGAGTAAGCATGGCATCTTAGGTTGTGCTCTCTTCTCAAAACATAATCTTTCAAATTAGTTTTTTTGTTTTACATCCTTGGACTTACAGTGTGTGGTGTCTGGTCAATTCTTGAGATGCACTACAGCATCTTTGCTCTTGTTTCAGTACAAAGTATTGAGCTTCTTTTTAATGGTGCAAATGTTGTCTGTGGCCCCAGCTTTACAAACATTTCTCTTTGGTGAAATTTCAACTTTTTCCTCATCTGTTGGTTCTACTTTTTTTGCTTCTGATTCTGGTTAAAAGCAGTCAGTAGTACCCATTACACAGCTGAACTTTGAGAAGCCTTGAAATTTCCTATACCAAATAAACTAGTCTTCCCCCTTTAAATTCAGTCTCCCTTGAAATACCAGATTGGGCAAAATGTAGATAAGCTCTTTGCCACAATGTAACATGAAAGGCACCTAGTCTGGTTTCCAGTAGAGTCTTGTTTCTCATTTGAAACCTCACTAAGCTTAGACTTTCCTATCTGCATTCTAATCTTTGCAGCTCCCACAGAATCGCCCATCAACATCTGTGTTCAACTATCTAGTGGTTTCCCAGACTGCATCTTCAAACCTTTCTGAACACTTTCCTCAAATCAGTTCAAAAGCCATCTTAACCATATGGTCAGGTACAGTCATAGTAAAACAGAAAAAAAAATTGCTCCCAGATGGGAGCCCCTGCCCTTCAAAATCCTAATTTCTGGCCTTCAATAACCCTTTTGTTCTCTGTTGAGTTTCTGTTTTTCAACCAGGAATGATGTAACCTCTTGTCCCTGTTTCTGTAGTATGCAAGGAAGGTGAAACACAGAAAGATGAAGAACGCTTACTTTTTCTGGAAGCTCCTCTCTACCCTCCCAGCATAGTTTTACCTCTTTACTTTCTCTTACTTTCACAATCTCTAGCATTTTCCTCCCATCTAGAGATACCTGTGAGGCACTTATATCTGAATAAAGGTCTTCTGATCCTATGTTCCTAACTAGGCCACTACCTTTGTGGGGAACCACTCAGACTACTTCAAAGTTCAGAGGCTTCGAAGGACACCTGAGGATGTGACCTGACTTATCTAGCACAGCCACACAGTGGGATACAGTTATGTAACCATGACAGCACAGGTAAACATACATGTGCTGGTTATAGCACTATGTAAGACTGTAAATATAACAACTTATATAAGAATTATACAATAAAGATGCAGGTGGTCCTTGCACTGTTATGCTCTGTTCTGCTTCATGCTGCCTGCTGTTGCTGATGTACTGCACATGTGTGTTCTCTAACCTTCGGACCTCACCTGTGAAAATGTCCCCGTCCCCACCGAGGCTGCCAACCTTTTAAGCTTACTGTGTTTTACACAACTGCAATCTCCACTTTCTTACCTCCTCCACATTTGTACTATGTCCTCATTTCTGTCCTTTCTCTTCACTAGAAATGCTGTGGAGCCGGTGTGGTGGATTAACTAGTGGTCAATTTGTAACATCCAGCTGAACTGAATTAGCATGGTTCTCAGTGTGGAAGGTCCACCTGATTGTTGTCAACTAGCATAAAAGGAGAACTAGAGGGGAAGATAGTAGGCTGTTGATTCTCCTGGAGAAGCTTGTCATGCTGGTTTTCCTGATATGAACTCAGCTGTTCTCATCACTGGAGGAGCTCAAGTCCTTCCTGTTGCTAAGACTCACTTCCTGTCTCCAGTGCAGATCTCTCAGCTTTAGCCTGATGTCACAGATCCTTCACCCCACTGGCATAGACTTTCTCGCTTATACCACTGGCCTTTGGGCTTTCTCAGTACAAATCCATGATACAGATTTGCATGAGATAGTTTTGTGGCCTCTAGGCATCCAGCTGGACTAGTGGAGGACATTGTCATGGGCTCTAGGTGTTCAGCAGGACTCTTGCAGGACATTGTCATGGGATCCAGGTCCTCAGTTGGATTCTTTGGGCCTTTAGTGAATGGACAGGTTTCTTAAATTCTTCATTTGACTTTTTATATTAATATTAAAAAATAATTCTATAAATTATGTGTCCTGTATTAAATCTATTCCTTTGCAAATCCTGACCACAACAGTAGATGACCCCATTTTTTCAGGTCTAGTGGCTATTTCATTCCTTAATGCCATGACTACTGTTGAATTTTCCACTGTGTTTATGCAGTCCTTCTTGAAAGTTCTTGTTTTGCTGCTGTGAATATTTTTTCGGTGTACTCTTGCCTGTCCAGAAGTTCTAACTGGTCTTATCCAAGGGATATTCCTCCATAAAAGTCTTTAAATATCACTGTATCCCTGGGTTCTGGTCCTGTCTTCTGCTTTTCTCTGGCTGCCCAGGCTTCTTAGGAATCTCTTTTCTTTCATGCCTTCAGCTGCCGTGTCATATCTATCTTTGTGCTGTGGGGAATTTCCAACTAAGCAGGATTCCCAAAAGTGCCACAACCCAAAGCGTTCAAAGGGAACTCATGTCCCTCATCAAATCCTTCATGCCCCAGGCTATCCTAGTTCTTATTCTTGGCCTTGGTTGCATGCACTGTAACCTGAACATCATCTTTAAATACTTCCTCATGGTCATTTCTCCCACATGCCATCAACACCAAGTCCTGCTGATGTTACTAAGTACCTGCTTCTCCATCCCACCTCTGTCTTCCATCCAAAGTTTTTACTTTTTATGCCACATCATCCTTATTTCTTCCTTAGGCTAATGAAGGAACCGTCTACTATCAACATAAATTCTTTAACTACCTTTGATTTGTTTTCTACCCTGTGATCAGGACTCAAAAATCCTTTGCTGGTTTAATAAACTGATCCTTGCTAATGCTCTCCAGGTGCATTACCTGGCCTCTTGAGCAGTCTAACCTCAAGCCACTTCCACTTGGCACTCTTAGCCATGCTGACCTTATTTAGCATGTTCCTCCAACATGTTCCTTCTTCAGTCTTTGCCATGAGCTTCCCTGTTAGCCTGGAGTAGTCTTCCCAAACTCCTTTTACCTGATCAATTCCCACTCTTAATGTTTTAGTTTAAATTTAATTTACGTATCCTTCACTGAGAGCCTCAGACTAGATTATTCTAGAAAGTCCTTGAAATGTTTATATTTCACCTCTGACAGCAGCACTTGGGTGTCCATGATAGTAAGCTGTTAGCATTCATGGATGCTCTGAAGTCCACAACAGTAAACTGTTAGCATCCAGGGAAGCTCTGAAGCTTAAGTGAGTTGCTATGTGTAGAGCTCCTTTAAGTTTCTGGCTCTAATGTGAATTGAATGAATATATTTGTTGTCATTGTTAGCATTATTATTATGGCAGAAATTGCCACTTAGTTATATTTGTGTACTTACTAAAATTTCTAGGTGAATAAATTCATTTTGCTACCAGTACCTTAGCCACACCCTAATCCTCTTCCTGGTTAATTTCAGGGGCCTCCTAATTGATCTCTTTCTGACAAAGCTTCCTTTTTTTTTTTTTTTTTTTGGTACTGGAGATTGAACTACCCTGTGCTTGCAAGGCAGGTGCTTATGCTGCTGAGCTAAATCCCCCTGTCCCATGACAAAGCTTTCTTATCTTGCATTAGTTAATCTGTTACTCATTCATATACTGATTCAACAAACTTTTTTTTTTTTTTGTCTTTTTGAGACAGGGTCTCATTATGTAGTTTAGACTGGCCTCGAGCTTACTTTTGTAGTCCAGACTGGTCTTGAATTCACAATGATCCTTCTACCTCAGCCTCCTGAGTGCTGGGATTACAAGATGTGTGCCACCACACCTTGCAACAAATTTTTTTTGAGTATTTGCTATGTGATAGATACTTTACTATGCAATGGAAAAACAAAAATAAGTAGGGCCTGTCTAGTAGACAAGAGGAAACATGTTTGAAACAAACATGAAACAAAGTTGTGCAGGCAGGTAAGAGGCACTCAACTCTTGGGGAGTCATCTTCATGGGTAAGGCAGCCAATAAAAGTTCACAAGTGATAATGTTTACTACTGAAGATGGTGATAATAAAAGCTACCCCTGATAATCTCTTTCTGAGTGCTATGATTTTAGTCTAACAGGAAGCCTATATGATACTGTTATTATTTCCATTTTAATATTTAAGGTACAGAGAGGTTACATCACTTTCCCAGAGGTAACAAACTAGTCAGAACTGGAGCTGGGAACTGAACCCTAACAGTCTGAGATTGAGATACACTGAGAGGGTTGCTGGGACCACAGAGACTTCTGAGCAGAGCTAGCTAACAGAAATGTGAGTTTGAGGGGCAGGTATCCTTCAGGGAGGAATTTTGTGCATTATTTTAAGAAGTTAGATTTCTTTTTTGTTTTCTATAGGTAGTAGAAGTCCACTGAAGAACTATCAGCTGTAAATCAGCATGATTATAAATTTTTATCAGAAGTTTTACTCATCCAACTGGAGGATAAAGCACAGGGTTAAGAGGCCAGACAATAAAAATTAAACAAAACAATAAAACCAGACAAGTCCAGAAGTTATTTCTATAGCTGGAGAGACAGACTGTAGGATTTGATGGGAGGCAATTTGTGCAGAGCTGAGCTAGTGGCAGAACGTGATGTGAGAAGACAGATTCATCTTCCCCTTACCTTCTCTCCCTTGCTTCTTCTATGATAGATTTTACTGCAGGCCTTGGATGTAGACTTGTGACTGTCTCAGTGTCTGATTTAATTACGTAAAGCTGGGTATAGGGGTGCATGCCTATAGACCCAGCACTTGGGAGGCTGAAGCAAAAAGATCACTGAAACTTTGAAGCCTGTCTGAGCTACACAGACAGTTTAGAGTCAGCCAGGACTACATAGTGAGACTCTGTCTCAAAAAACAAAACAAAGGGGCTGGAGATTTGGCTCAGCGGTTTAAGTGCCTGCCTGGCAGGTGTGAGGTTGTGAGTTCGATCCCTGGTTTAAAAAAACCACGACAACAACAACAAACACAAAAATAAAGTAAAACAAATGGGCTAGAGCTGTAGCTCAGTTTGAAGGCCCTAGGATCAATCCCTACTACCTGAGGGGGGCGGGTGGAAGAAAAAGGAAAAAAGTATCTACTGGGATACTATGGTTTGAATATGGCTTGATCCTCTAAAACTCATGTTTGAGTCTAAGCCTTGTCGTGTGGTATTAACAGTATGGAAACTAAATCCATTTATCACTGTTTAGAGGTGGAGGTCTTTAGTAGGGATCAGGATGGGACCCCATTACTGACTCCTGAGGTTTGATAAGAGAGAAAACAAGACAAGAAGAGTCTCACCATGTGCTGCCTTAGAATTTGCTGCAAGAATCTACAGCAAGGGTACCACTAGATGAGGTCTTTGATCTTGGACCAAAACTATGAGCCAAAATAAATCTTATAAAAAGTAATTTACCCAAATATTAGGTACCCAGATTGCCCACATTTCTGTCTGACTTGGTTAAAAGTCCAGAATTCTGTTAACCTCACCTCATTCTAGGTTCCCAAATTGCTAAAATGACTCACAGAGCTCAAGAAAACATACACTTACTAGTACAGTTTACTACAATGAATACAAATGAACATCTAGATTAAGAGGTACGTAAGGTAAGAGCCAAAAAGTTCCCAGGAACAGAAGCCTTTGTTCCCATGGAGCTGGATATACTATTCTTGTGGCACATGTATGTGTTTGCTAGCTCAGGAACTCCCCAAAAGAAATTGTTTAGGGTTTTTAGTGGAAGTTTCATTATGTAGGCCTAATTGTAACCACTAGTGATTAGCAATCTCCAGCCCTTCTCCCCTCTCCTGAGCTTTTGGATGGGTTTGAAAGTTCTATACTTCCAAGTTAGGCTTGATCTCTTTGGTGACCAGCCCCCATCCTGAAGCTATAGAGTGCCCTACCCAGAATCACCTCTGGAAAAAAATTACTTCTATCACCCTTATCACTCAGGAAATTCTAAGGACCTTCTAAGCTCTGGGTCAGGGACAAGATTAAATGTTTTTCTTATTAAATCATACTTATATAGATATTTGAGTCCCAGTTTGAATCCAGGTAGCAATTAAAAATAATAAACCCTAGAATCATTAGTGAAAATGTCTGAAACACCTTTGCAGAAAAAGTTATAACTTTTGAAAATAAAGAAGACCTAAATGGAAATTTAATTCTCTCACAGATACTCTGTAGAGTTAATTTTTTTTTTTTTTGTACCGGGGATCAACTCATGACCACCTCGCACTTGCCAGGCAGGCACTTATGCTGCTGAGCTAAACCCCTGGTCCAGTGCAATTCTTTTTGTTTGTTTGTTTGTTCCTGGAGATTGAACTCACAACCTTGCTCTTGCCAGGCAGGCACTTGTGCTGCTGAGCTACATCCCAGCCCTGAGTTAATGCAATTCTAAAAAAAAATCTTAAAATTGTCTTAAATAAAGGAGACATACAAGGACATGCCTAATACATTAGTAATGGAAAATACTGGAATAAATTCAAAATATGTCCTATATATTTGTGAATTCTATATTTTCAAATTTGCCTACTCAGTACGATTCATTTGTAACTGCCAAATTAAAACTCAGGGAAGTTCATGTCTTTCATGGTTATTTATGAACAGCCCAGAACAGTGAAAAATCTGTCTGATTTGAATATTGTCAGTTTGAACAAGTTTTCTACTCCCAGTGTCAACAAGGGCCCTTTTCATAGTATATTTAGTGACACTATTTACATTTCTCTAGTTTTTCTTGGCAATTTGATTATACCTCAAGTGTAGGCACTACTTAATTTTGCTAAGTGCAAGAAGACTGTGATGCGCCTTATTGCAATTTAGGCTTGATTTCTCTGTTGACCAGCCCTCATCTTGAAGCTACAGAGTACCCTACCTTATGGAGAAAATGTGTGACATCAGTTTCATTCAGATAGGAGTTATAGTACTACTGAGTTCAATGCATATTGAAGGAATGTCAAAAAATTGTAGACAATTTTTATAATCAATATGTATAAAATAAGGTATCCTTTAATAGGAACATACACAAAATTATGACCAGAAGTTCCCAGGAACTTAACTGTATCTCCCCAAGTAATAATAGTTTATTTCTCATACAATATATGTGTGTGTGAATATGTGTGTGTATAAATATACATATATATATATCTATATATATATATATCTCATAGTTGACAGTTATACTACTGATTTTTCTGAGTTCATTGAAAAGTTTGTGCTGGTACTATTCAGACAATTGAATGCAGATGTCTTGCACTCTAGGTGACCAATTTTTTTTTGGTACCAGGAATCAAACTCAGAATCTTGCATTTGCCAAGCAAGTGCTACGCTGCTGAGCTATATCCCCGACCCCTCAGGTGACTGATTTGGGGATGGCAATGCACAATGTATATACTATTGTTGTCCCGATTGTTGTGTTTTGAAATTTTATTATTTTCTTTGAAATAAAATAGATTGTAAAAATAGTTTATTATTCATTAATTCGGTGTTTTCAATGACACTGCTGAAAAAATCAAGAATCAACTATGAATTAGGCTTATGGTGCATTATGTAGCTGAAGTAAGAAGTTTGCAAGTTCGAGGCCAGCCTAGGCAACTTAGGTCCTGTCTCAAAATAAAAAGGGCTTGAGACATAGCTCACTGGTAGAACACTGGCCTAGTATGTGCGAGGCTCTGGATTTGATCTCTTGTAATGAAAAAAAAATCAACTATGTATATTTATGTTTGTATGTATGAAAATTTTAAAATATTTCCTGAATAGATTAGGGAAGGGAGCTCGGGAAACATTGTTTTAGTGGAGACTAATGTGTGTCAAGGGCTGGGAAGTAGCCATGGTGACAATGAGACCATCAGAATGACACCATGGTTTTGGACGTGTAGAGAACAGTGGGAGGTACAGGGAGAGGTGAATTGAGAATAGAGAGCTGTATAGTATAGGCAGAACAAAGCAAGGTCTGCAAATAGTTGCCTATGCAAGATGTGTAGGGCATGTGTTAGCTGGACGGTGAGGATAAAGACCTTGCACTTTATCCTGGAAGAAACGGGAGATTTTTAGGCAGCAAGGGACATGGTTAGTTTTTATTTAAATCATTCTAGAATTAGGGTGGTTCAGAAAAGAGTAGAGAATGCATAGATGGATGCATAGACAAGAAGAATCACTTGCGGCTCTTCAGACCAGAGATGGTGAAAACTATTTAGGAGATAAATGGAAATATCTGGTGGGCTCATAGGGGCTGGGGAAGAGGAAGGACTCTGCTTAGGGAAATTTCTGGAAGGTGTTTCTGGGCCAAGTCATAGAGTGATTCAGTCCAGAGGCAGGAAAAAAGCCCCTTGGATATGGACTGCACTCATTCCCGAACCTCCAATCTCCCAGGACTAGAATACACAACCAAGTGTGGTGGTTTTAGAATGTCTACAATTTTTTGACATTCCTTCCTTAAAGCACCTTCATGAGAGACATTGAACTAGAACCACCAGCTATGTTGTTGCTAGATTCTGGACCCTCAGAAACTACAATAACTAACTAATACATCAGCTTTCTTTGATGACCAGACTTCTGCCCCGAGACCTTAAGGGGTGGGGGGCGCAACACTCCCACTTTATTGTCTCAGGAAACACAACTTCCTACCCCTATTTCCTTGGCAGGAATCATCAGAAACCTGACATCTGCCTCAAGTGACGCCTCACACCTTTCACCAGCTTGGCCTTACCTCTGGTCCTCCTGAAGCCT
Source organism: Hydrochoerus hydrochaeris (assembly GCA_004027455.1). Classification (NCBI taxonomy): domain Eukaryota; kingdom Metazoa; phylum Chordata; class Mammalia; order Rodentia; family Hydrochaeridae; genus Hydrochoerus; species Hydrochoerus hydrochaeris. The sequence continues at coordinate 242,785 of PVLA01002073.1, forward strand.
CTGTCTCCCCTCAGTCCTTAGGTATTTTGTCTCTGTTGTGAGCCTCCCACCCCACCCCACCCCAAGGAGAAGGCATCAGCGTCTCAGGCTGTGGGATGGGGCTTCCTCTTACTTCCACTCCCCAGCTTCCCTCATGGCCACATCCGGTCCAACAGCAAGTGAAACACGCTGAAACTTTTGCCTGATTCTTTGCCGCACCTCCACCATTCATACAGAACAGCAGAACGATTTTTAAACATGGCTAAGGTCATTAACTTGCGACTTACGATTCCTCAAGGCGAGTAAAACGGAAATAACTATGGGTTGTCCTCCGGGGTTCTTTATGACCCGATCCTTCCCTTTCTCACCCGAGGCCCGACCACGCCCACGCTCCAGTCAGGCCCCCGTCTCCGCCAAACGTGCCCTGCTCGGTGGGGTCTATGCTGACCACCCTCCCGAAGCTGCCCACGAGGCACTCCGGGCGACAGCTTTTTATGTCTACCTGCTATTCTTTCTCCACTAGCAGGTGAACTTTACGAGGCAACTTGCGTAGAGACCTTTGTCCTGCTTCCAAAAATGGTGCGGGTGAGGGGACCCTAGACCACACCCACAGGAGGACTCTATCCAGAGGCTTCCTGCCGCCATCTTGTATAGTCCTTTCTGGAGCCACTCAGGCCCTGCCAACCTCCCTCGCGCCCCACTGTGAGCCTACGGGAACCTGCGTAGCAGAAGAGGATCCGGGGGAAGAAATTTGTGGCTGGACTCAAGGCTCTACGTAACTTCCGGTAGCCGCTCAGGCTCATGGCGGTGAGCTGCGAGGCGAACCGCTGGCTGCGGGGCCTGCGGCCTCCGGCTGCCTCTGCTGACCTTCACGCTATTTTCCTTTCCGCAGGCTCTGGAACGTCCTCTTCCGGAGGCGCCGGCAGCCCCACTCCCGGATAGTGCCCGCTCACGCCGCAAATCCCGGCGTCCCGGCCGGGTCCCCGGAGCCCCGAACCCTTCCTCTGCCTCTCTCCGCTCAGAACAACTCGAGTGCACTGACGTCGGCTCCAAAGCGCACCTCGCAGTCAGTGAAGGCGACGCAGTTTCGAGAAAACAGAAGAAGAAAGCCCAGAACAGGACCGCGGTGTCAAATGGAGGCTCGGAGGCTCCGGCGAGGCCCGCCCCCGAGGAAGCCCCGCCGAGCGCCGAGGCCCAGGCAAGGCTGGGGTCCTGGTGGCTGCCAGGTCGAGTCCTCCTGTGGGTGTGGTCTAGGGTCCCCAGAGTCAAGACGGTGAGAGGTATGAGGTGGGAACCGTTGGGTCTCAGTGCCCTGAGCTCATAGCAACTTCCTCTGGTCCATCACAGACAGAGCAGCTGGCCCGGGAACTGGCGTGGTGCGTGGAGAAGTTGGAGCTTGGCCTCAGGATGCAGAGACCCACCGCCAAACAGAGTGAGGGGCCCTTTATGTAGGTGGGGGGTGGGTGATGTGAACGATGATAGTGTTGTGGCCTCTTGGTGCTGCCATAGGATTATTGCTTTTGCAGTAGGATGATAGGTCAGTGTAACCTGAGTGCATTAGGTTTTATTTTTATTTGCAGAAGAGCAGGCTATTGGAGCGATCCGAACCTTGCGCAGTCAAAGAATACCCCTACCCCGAAAGAGGCAGCTAATGCATTCCTTGTTTGGGAACTATAGGGCTCAGATGGAGGCTGAGTGGCAAGAGGCACTGCGAACTCTCAGGGCAGGTGAGTAGATATTTGGGAAGTGGTTGATTCAAGGGAGTAAGTAGAAAGTGCTTAGGAAGTGGAAGGAAAAGGCCCAGGGCAGCATGACCTTAAGATGGTGCCCAGAGAAGCTTTAACAGCTGAAAGTCTGTACAATTCTTCCCAGGGGGCAAGGTTCTAGGGTGAGAGCAGAGGTAGAAGAAGCCTGGTCTTCTGATTCTGTTTGTGGGATGGGGAAAGCTGCCTTATCAGTCTTTCTCTGGCTTTCTGTGCTATCCATGAGGCCAGATGCTATAACAGTTTGAGTGTAACTCCTAAAGCCAAACAACCTGGGTTCAAATCCAGGATGTACTGCTTAGAGCTTAATGGTTTTGGCAAGTCATTGGATCTCACTGATGCTAAATGAGAGGTAGTTGTGATGTAGTACCTTGTACTTCTGAGTAATTGATTTTTTTTTTTTGTGGTACCGGGGATCGAACTCACAACCTTGCACTTGTCAGGCAGGCGCTTATGCCACTGAGCTAATCCCTGGCCAGAGTAGTTAATTTTGAATCGTGCAAAGGGGTGTTAGGGCTGTGTGGACCATCTTAATTGCATGGGTAGTGTTAGCTGTTATTTTTTAGTTCTGATTCTTCTTCCCCTTCGCCTGACAGCTGCTCATTCAGCCCGGGTGCAGCCCGTAGGTGAATCTGCCAGAAAGAAGAGCGGAAGGGTCTGCAGGCCTCGTCCAGGAAGGCGAGCCACTGCCACTCTTGATACTCCTGATGAAGAGTTTAGGTTCAATTTCTTTTAGCCTCTTTCCCATTTTGGAACAGTTTTCATCATATTAGACTGGCAGGGTTTATTTTGAGATCAGAACCTTTCCAGGAATTCCCTGTCAATGTATGGGAATGTACTGTCTGGTTCTGTGATCTGTGGCAGTTGGGCCGATATGAGACTGTCTGATGAGCACAAGACCCCATTTGTCCATTTTGTGATGAAATCTCCCTCCTGCCAGAAGAGGCAGAGGTGCATTTAGAAAAGTATACAATAAGCTGATGTGTGTTGTATAAAGAATATACAACTCATACACCTGGGTTTAAATAGCTGTTGGTGATGAGATTTTGTGGGAAAGCTGTGTAATTGTACACTGGACTCACATTTGAAAGGATACCTTCTCCAGTGTATTATGCATTTTAATGTATTATTTTTATAAAAATGAATAATGCATGAAAGAGTATGCTGTCTATATTATTGTAAGTACAGATAGGAGGGGTCTGACACTGCTGGGTCTGGGTTCTCACACCAATCTTTGGTCCTTTGTCCATATTACCTTTTTTTCTGAGCAGGTGTCATCTTCAGGGTACCAGCTTGGCCTCCACCAGATCAAGCTCTGTTCTTAGGAGCCAGGGAGCTTTTTGGCCTGTGGTCCTAGCCAGAGATCTGGGTTAAGCCTTAGTGAACTATCCATCTAAATGTTGGCTGCTTTAGGTGTCAGTCCCAGACCCTCTGTTTCAATTAGTTTTGATTTCCACATGACCCAGGAGACCTGTGGAAACCTCCTGAGCAGCTTGATCTTTGCTGGTGTTTGCCAAGCTTGTATTCTAAACTAGATGGAACCTGGAGCCCATCTGTCTACTTGACATCTCTGATTGGATGTTTCATGGGCAAATCAAACTACATGTGCAGAACACCTAACTAGGCTTCAGTCTTCTCTGTCCCCTGCTTTTTATACACTGGCACTGCTGCCTCATTTAGCTGATTAAGCCACAGACCTGTCATTCTTGACCCCATGTATTCAGTACTTCAGCAGGTAGTTAATGCTCTGCCTTTTCTAATCTGTATTTTCTTTAGAAGTTCTGACCTATTACCTTGACTATTGTGTTAAATTGGTGTTAAATCTTCCTTACTCTTGACTCACCTTCTCTCTTCACTGCAGCCAGAGTGATCCTTAATGTATTTCAGATGTTTCTTCAGGTCATTGACTTCACTGTACCTGTAGTACAATATGAAGGCCAATGTATAAGGCCCTGAGTATGGCCTGTAGTGTATCCCTGTATTCCAGCTTTGCTGGTTTCCTTTTTGCTCCTGAGGTAACCAAATTTAATCCTACCTCAAGGTCTTCAGCTTTGCTGTTTCTTTTGCTTGAATTGCTCTTCTTCCAGATCTTAGCATGACTGGCTTCTGGATAAGTAAGCGTCAGCTTCATGTGAGCAGTCAGTCCATCTTGTTACTCATCAGCCAAGATAAGAGATTCAGATAAAGCCAGGATTGTTAATAGAAATAGATTTCCTCCACGCAGATGTAAGTCACCATGCAGATGTATGTTACCTAAATGACCCCTTTGAGTGTCTCCTGTTACTCTGTTAGCTTATTTATTAAAATCGTAATAGTCATTAGTAAAAAGAACACATGTGGGTCTCAGCGAGGTGCGTTGATTTGCAGCCTAGACTTGGGGCTTCAGATAAGTGGCTCTGGGACTCTGCATTCTGCGTTCTAACTGGTTTCTAAGGAAACAGTATCCTGGTCTACTTCACAGTTCAGACCTGACATTGAATCCAGTGTACAGTTCTTGATGTGTACCCATCAAAGTACTTCATTTAGATTTCACCTAAACACCTTCCACTACATCTTGTATTAAGTCTGTCTCTCTGCTGAGATGCCTCTGGTTACTACTCCCTTATCACAGTGAGCTAGCAGATTGTTGGGTTATTTCACCATTATTAACTTTGCCCTTGGATTGTATTATCAACTGCTGCTTTTTCCCCATCATTTCCCATGGTTAGTTTGACATTTTTTCCTTACCTCTGGTACTAGGAGTTTGGAAGGCCTGAAAAAAGGAGACACCAGGGGTAGATTGTCCCCTTTTAAAAACTTTTTGTAGTTATCTCTGTCATTAGAGTTAGAGATAATGATTAGATTTGGGGATAGGATTAGGCTTGTAGTTCAAGTTAATGTTTGGGTTCAGATTGGGGTTAGGGTTGGGTTAGAGTTAGGGTTTAGGTTTGCTTTGAATCTAATGTGGGTTTGAGTTAGATTTGAGAAGGGATGGGCCACTGGGAAGGCCCAGGGTTTGGAGGAATAAACAGTAACTGAGCTGGATTGGTGGGCCAACACTTGATGGCCTGAAATCATCCATGGTAAGGGTAGCTCTGGGTGAGTTGGAGCCTTCCAGGGATTTGGAAAAGAAAGTTAAGTCTGACTTTAAATTTGAAAATGTCTGCCTAGCTTCTGAGTTTAGAAAATTTTTCATGTTTGCCATATTCCTGGGAGCAGGTCAGCATCAACTAAGTGGATATAACTCAGTAGCATTGCAAAGAAGCTGTCTGTATTCCTAGAAAACCCAGAATAAGTTAAGACTACAAAAATATTTGTACATAAATGAGCCTAGGTTCTCAGCATGTGGGAGTCTGGCAGGGTCTGTGGCAGCAGACTGCCCAGCCTGCACCCACACCCTAATGCCCCTGTACCCACACTGTGCCAGCAAGAGCAGATAGAGGACTTGCACAAGAAGGAAGAGCACTTGCAGGAAGAGAGTGGCAGAGGTGTCTGTGCAGAACAGGTGCCTGACAGAGCCCCTCCAGGAGGTGCAGGACAAGAGAAGCTACATGCAGAAAAAGCTTGCGAACTATGAGAGGGACAGTGAGATTCTGGTTGTGAGTTCTCTGCTGAATTCCTCTCCTTCATTAGCAGGTGCTTTCCTGGACTCAAAGGAGAAACACATGGGGGTACTTCTGGGGCCCAAAACCAAGCTCAGTCCTAAGGACAGGAGTGAGAGATAGGGAGACTGGACTCTCTCCTTCTTGTGACTTCTGGGGCTGCAGTGTGGGTGGTTCTGTGGGAGAGATGGTTGTAGTGTTTGCTCTGTGTATCATAATAGCCTGGGTAGAGCCTGGCTGCTGAAATCTTCCAGCCCATTGTTCCTGGTGATTATTGCTGGCCTTTTCATTTTCTAGGAACCTGTTGTACACGGATGCCTGTGCCCTGAATACCTCCTGCCTTTCAGTATGTAAAAGCACATTTGAAGGTTACTGAGAGCCAGTAAGATTTGGGCGGAGAAGACTGGGTCAGAGAGAGCCTACTCTCCCACAGTCTGGGAATGCAGGGCTGAAGGTACAGGAGGGCTGGTGCAGGATGAGGAGCAGAGGTTCTGAGACTGTTAAGGAGGCGATCCAGCAGGACTCCTGTCCCTTCAAGAGAGTCTCGGAGTGTCAAGATGATACAGCCACACTTCCGGTGAAGGAGAACAGTTGTTCACCAACAGAGGATTAGTAGCGTGCCCATGAGACCCTGGTTACTGGGATAGGCCAGATCTCAGGCTTGGGCTGGAGTAACTGCAGAAGAGGGGCCTCTGGGGGCCACAGCAACAGGACCTGGGCTTGGAGGCTCAGCTCTGTCTGTCTACACTCTACTGGGCTTCTACCCAGGTAGGGCTGGTCACTTAGAGCACAGGTGGGTGGGAAGCGAGGTCCTGCTGTTGGGAGAATAGAGAGACCTTCCTGCCCCTTGGGAAGGACAAGCAGACCCTGAGCTGGACACTGCTCTGTGCTGCGAGCAGCTTAGACACGGGTGATAAGAGTCAGTGATAGTCACTGTGGTCAGGGTGCAGTTGGTACTAAATGTGGGCCAGTCTTTGCCTTTCCTGGTCATTGTTACCTTGTTTTGTGGGTGAGGAACCTTCCAGTGAAGTGATAATGTCTCACTGTAAGGACACTTTTCTCATGTTGGGCAGGTGAGGGTTTGAAGAACTTTACTGGCCATTGTCTGTTGGTGGCAGGCTGGGTCTGGTTCTCAGTCTGGTACTTGCAGTACCCCTCAGGCAGGAGCACCAGCAGCCTCACCATGTGGAGGCATTGAGGGGCTGGGCCCTCCACAAGGGAGGATGTGGGAACAGAAATGTGACCGTACTACCTGCATCTCACAGAGAAGCTGGCCTGGCAAGAAGTGAAGAGGCATCAGGTGTGGTGACACATGCCTGTAATCCCAGCACTCGGGCCCAAGCAAGGGAGTTGCCACAAGTTCAAGGCCAGCCTGCGCTACATAGTGAGTTCAATGTCAGACTGAACTACATAGCAAAATCCTGCATCAAAAAAAATTTTTTTAAATTAAAATAGTGAAGATGCACTTGACAAGTAGGCAGCCAATTTCACAAAGGAACAGACTTGTCACTAAAAGCCATTCATAGATTTTTAAACTTCTTGAATCATGTGACCACATTATCACAGTTTTTTGTTTTTTTTTTTTAAACAAAAAAAAATAACGTGTAAAAAAGAAGCAAACCCTCCTTTCAGTCCAGCACCATCCACAGGCCACCGGTGGTGGGGACAGCCAGACCAGAGCCTCTTCTGGTGTTCAGGCTGGGAAACAAGAAGAGCCAACCCCTCTCCACCCTACCCCTGCTGTAAGTGACTTGCTGATCTGGAGAAACACAGGCTGCAATGACAGCTATTGAGGTGCAATGCAATTCGATGCTGTGGTGTTTGGCATTTTACCGACTTTGCAGGTCTAGGGCCAATGGTCTGATCATCTATTCAGAGGATAATAGTACACAGTGTGACATCTATTGGGGATCTCCTTCTGAAGGTGGCAGCCATTGTTAATTATGTTGTTTTGAAGTCCTGTATCTTTTTCATTGTTTTGTTGGGCTGGGTTATATTCTGTTTGGTTTGATTTTGTGTCCAGTGGCATCACCACTACCCAGCTGACACCCTTTCTTTCACACCTTGACAGCAAACTTTCTTTATATTTCCTCAGCAGCAAATGAGTCTTTCCCTGGTTCCTTTGTGTTCTCTTGGCTGTGTTTGTGGAGCATACCTACAGGGCCTCCGCCCATAACATCACAGTCTGCCTCCTTCCTGGGTGTGTGTCCGGTCTGTGCTGTGACCACCCTTCCCGGTCCTGACCCTGACTTCTTGGCACCTCTGAAGGCCCATCACTCACCTGGGACCTGGGCAGTGGTAGCAGAGCTCCGGCCACCCATACATTGCTTTTATTGCCCCACACAAAGCTCCTGTCACTGCAATGGGATTTACTTTGCAGGTGTCAGCACTGACTTTATTGACACTAAAATCACAGCTGCCCACTGGAAAACTTTAGCAGACCACACCCTCCCAAGGAAATGGGAGACCTCAGTGCCTCACGATGATCATGAAGCCCACTCCGGAGGACTGGGTGGGTGGCTCAGAGTAAGGGAGGGACAGATGGTCTCTTGGGCTGGCTCAGCTCTAGCTCCCTCGGTAGGTGGTGTATGACCATGGGCTCAGCAGCAGGGGCACGTGGAACTTCTGGTTCTCATTTGTGATGGTGAAAACAACCTGAGAGAAGCAGAAGACAGGAAGAGATCACCCAAGCTGCGCCCCAGTGCTTCCTGGAGAGTTCGGAGGCCCAGACTATGAGGCTGGGTCAGGTGGAGCCTGATGGTGGACTGAAACATTTATGAGGACTAAGGATGGGATTAGTCCTCTCTGGAACATTTCCCGGGAGGAATTGAGCCTGCTGTATGTTAAAAAATGTCAGGTTCTTTGATGGTGGCTCAGGTGAAAGGGGGAAGCAGCAAGGTACAGCTCAGTGAGCTAGAGTCTGGGCTCAGGTGAAAACTACAGAGGTAGGGATGAGTCACCCTTGACCTGGCCTCCCCCAGAGCCTAACCCACAGGCAGCCCAGGAACACACATGTGGTCATGATGTCTAATCATGCCACAAATCTCTGGATACCTTTCTTCTGGGGGTCGAAAAGCAGATGAGTTCACCTGTCTGCCACTTCTTGGAATAGGTGGGAGCAGTCTGCTTATACGTTTGGTTATAGCGTCAGGGGCCCCTAACCCCCCTCTACCCACCTATGGCCCTTACCTCTACATATGGGTAGAAGCTCTCCTGCCCTCTCTTCTTCCAGTAGCCCTCGGTGTCAAAGGACAGCTTGTAGGTGCCTGGTTTCAGCTGGCCTGGCTTCAGAAGCCCAGGGCAGCGGCCATCCATATCTGTGTAGCTAGAGAGAGGACAGGGCTGGAGAGGTGGGACAAGGACCACCATACCCAACTCTCCTGGGTCTGTACCCCCCAGGGGCCTCAGACCCTCCCCACAGCCTGATACAGACATGGGTGAAGAGAGATGGGGTGGTCTCTAGGGACACTGCTGTATTGCCTGGAAATTAACACAGAAGCAAAGAGGAAAAAACTTAGTATTCTGTGAGCAGTAATCATTTTATGCTTAACATACATTTTCTAGATTTTCTCTATGCTTAGGTATGTTTATTTACAGTTTTGTTTTATTCACAAAATAATACTGTATTTGTGCCATTGCATAAACTCAGTTTTTCACATGGCTTATTGTGCCTGGCTTTCTGGGCCAGTAATTGCACCAACTGTAGCTCCACTGAAGGTCCACGTAGAGTTGGTTAATGTCTCATCCAGAGTTCTGCTCCCTTAGCACTGAAAAACCTCATGACGTTCCAGCCGGCTGGACAAGAGCTGGGAATGCACATGTGCCGTGCTGGGGTGGGAATGGGTCTGTAACCCTTTGTGGAACTCCTGGGCAGCACAGTGCCATGCTGACTTGAAGTGGCTGTTCCAGGGGGACCTGGCCCCTCACCACCAGCTGGTGTGACAAGGTAAATGGGTAGGGGACTCATTTTACTGTTAGACCTAAATACTTGGGGCTCAGCCACAGGCTCCCATCCTGTTCCCTCGTTACTCTGGGGCAGAAAGATCACAGGGGGAGCCTGCCTCCTTGAGGAAGGAGAGTCTGGGGACTTGCTCACAGGGCCAACTCAAGGGCCCCTCCAGCAGAGTCTACCCAAGGCAGCAGCAAGGGAAGGGGACCCAGGATCTGGGTCCTGTGAATATATGGAAACTGAGGAACCCAGTGCACTATGGGTCTGATCTGGAATCCCAACTTTCCCCTTGTCTCAGCTGCCTCAGTCTTCCCATCTGTAAAATGGTTGATTATGGTACCTGCCCACAGGAAATAATGGAGAATGGAAAGTAGGTACCGTGCAGTGTGCTACCTAGCCCGTGGTTACCTGTAAATTGTGGCAACAGTGCTGCCTGTTAGGTTCCACGTCAGGCCTTAACTCAAGCTCCCACAGGATGTGGGCATGCTGTCAAGCAGGGACACAAATTTGGCTCCCAACTTTCAGGTCCATGGGGCTGTGAGGCTGCAGGAAGCAAAGCCTGGGCCATTGCTGTCCCAGCAAGTCCTATGGGTCCCCAGGACTGTGCACCTAGTGAAACAGCTGCTTTGAACTTGGTGTTTTCAGATGAGGAAACAGACACAGATTCAGCAGTGAGGGGCCAGGCTGTGAAGCCAAGGGAGCACCCCCAGGTCCAAGGGGACAGTTTGGCAGCAGGCAGCCCTGCTCTTTACCCTCAGTGCCTGTGTGCCTTAGCTGTCTGGGTGGGCGGGGGGGGGGACACAGGAAGAGCCCTGCACGGGGGTGCGGGGGAAGCAGGTACTGTGGATTCCCAGCCCTTCTCAGGGCTTCCTACCTTTTCTTCAGCTCTGTCCACTGGCCAAGGCCTGTCAGCTGAGATAAACGGAGGCAGAGGCCACCAGCTGGGAGCCCAGATGTGGTGTCTAGCACATGTGTGGTAAGCAGGCTGCTTCCAGACTCCATGTCACTGTCCTGGATCACGAGAGGGGCACGGTGAGCTCCTGGGGGCCTGAGATAGGCCCAGGCCTCTCTCCACATTCGCAGTGTGAGAGTAAACAGCCCAGCTGCCCAGAGGACACGGGGTGCAAGAAGATTGGAATTGTTGAGTCAGCATGATGAGGATCCAGGTCTGTAAACAAAGCTGACTGGTCCCTCTGCGGTGCGCCACCAAGGACTACTCTGCCCTCCCTAGGCTCGCAATGCCAGCCACTGGTGGCCTTGATCTCCTGGAACTCAGCTTTTCATGTGTGTCTGGGGTTTGCCAGGATGTGAGGAGTGTGACCTCAGGCAGATGAGGTGACAGGAACCTTGAGGGTCCTGGCCTGCTCCCTTTACCTGTGGGAATCCTAGGTGTCACTGTCATGTTAGCAGCCACGGGGTGGTCCTGGAACTCATGTCCTGCCCAGTAGCTCCATTCTGGGGACACTGGCTGAGAAGATGCACAGGCAGCGGCCACCCAGCCAGGCCAGAACAGGACCCTGCAGTCAGCTGGGCCCCTGGCTCCACTTCCGGAGCCCAGTGTCCAGGAGTCACCTGTGTGACTAAACCTGAGGGAACTGCCCTGTCCTGGTAGGCGTCCAGGTGACTAGCTAGACCCCATCTTGGTGGCCACTAGGAGCATCAGGAAGGGAGGCTGGTCACAGAGCTGCTGGGCATTAGAGGCTTCCAGGGCACAGGTGGGGTCACAAGGCTGAGGGGTGGAGGGGATGGGCCCAGGGCGGGACTAAGGAGGAGGTAGCAGATGCTACTGTACAGAGATCCTCGCAGGCAGGTGTGTCCTGGGACAAAATTTTTGTAGAACCCCCTCCACAGGGCACATAAGGCTGCTGAGTCTGACTACTACAACAAACCACCTGATCTTGCCTCACTTATAAATTGGAGCACAAACAAGATAGAAGGCCTTTGCTCTGCAGAAGGTGTAGGAGTGTGAATGAATCCTTCTAGTAAAATTATATAACAGAGAACAAAGTTTGGGTATACCGTGTAACATAAAAAACAAGGCATTCTCTTTAAAACCTGGAATGATCTGTACCATGATGTTGGTTAGTGATGTCAATTTGATGGGACTGGGAAATGCCTAGCAAATTAGTAAAATAAACTTCTGGAGGTGTCTGTGGGAGTTGTTCCAGAGATGATTGGCAGGTAGGACAGCTAATCCAGGAGGAGACCTCCTCTGAATGTTGGTACCATGCAATAGGCTGGGGACCTGGCTAGCACAAAAGTGGGAGAATGTTTGCTGACACAATGCTCAACCTCTGCTTTCTGGCTGTCTTGTGAGTATTTTCTTTGCTTTGCACTCACACCATGATGTTTCTGCCCCTCCCACCCCAAAGACCTAAAAGCAATACAATCAGTTGACCAGGCATTGAAACTTTTGAAACTAAGCTGAAGTAAACTTTTCCTTGTTATTAAAAGGTGTTTTTTTCATAGTGACAGAAAACTAACACTGGGATCTTTTTTTCATCTTGCCGAATTTCATTTCTAATCATGTAAAACTGAAGATGGGTTATTTGTAGGTTTGGAACCAGGCTTCTTCAGGGCAAGGGAAGGAGAACCTCTCAGCAAAGGCTGGGTGTATTCTGGTCAGGACCACGCTGGAGGTAAGTAGGAAATTTATTTGAGGTCTAAATGCAATTTTTTCATGACTTCTGTTTGAGGAAATGACCCAAAGAGATGCTCACGATTGTCATGGAAAGTGCCGTTGGTTACCGCCAGAGCCCAGAAACAACCAGACTGGCCTAACTGGGGACCAGTTAAATAAGTTAGCCCATCACTCAGCAATATGTTCAGCTGGTCTTTAAAAGGAACAAGCCCACTTATGTGTTAGAGAAGGAACAGTCTCCTGAAAACAATATTCAGAAACAAAGGGTAAAATAGCTTGTCAAAAGTGGGAAAGCCTGTAATCCCAGCATGGTGGGGGGCGCGGCAAAAGATTGCAGGTCTGAGCTATGTTAGCAATTTAGTGACTTAGTGAGATTCTGTCTTAAATAAAAAATAAAAAAGCGGCTGATGATGCAGCTCAGAGTGAAGGTCCTGGGTTCAATCCTCAATACTAGGGGAAAAAGAGCAGGAAGGCTTGTACATTTAAAGCTTCCACTCTGTTAGCCAGGGGATTTATCTCAGTGGTGTAAGCTCCTGCTTGGCAAGTACAAGGTCATGAGTTCGATCCCTGGTACCAAATAAAATAAAATAAAATAAAAATAAAAATAAAAAAATAAGCAAAGCTTCCACTCTGTTACAAAGATCAGCTCACCTAAACTCATAAGAATCTCAGGATGTGTTATTATTCCTATTGTTCAGAGGAAATGCTGAGGCACTATTGGCATATTTCTAGTAGGATATGGAAAAAACAAACAAAGAACTGGCCACCACCTAAAATAAGCATTTTTGGACAGGGTAGTTATTTTTCTCCTTTAATCTTTGTTTCTACTTTTTAAACATGGGCTGGTATCACTTTTTTTTCTGTAGTTTTTTTCCAAATCCATTTTATTTTAAAGAGAAAAAAAAAGTTTCAAAACATGTCAATCAGGGGCAACAATGTACATACATTGTGCATAGTCTTCCCCAAATCATTCACCCAGAGCACAAGAAATCTGCATTCAATTGTCTGAACAATACCAGCATAAATCTCTTCGGTGAACTCAGAGGAAGTATAACTATCTTAGCTATTTTTTATATGTATATATATCTACCTACATGTATACATATATACATATGTTGTTTCTTTTAGCTTCTCACACTAGGGAAAAAACATGATGTTTACACATGTATCTAATTTATTTCACTTATGAGTATAGTCTCAAGTTGCATCCATTTACCTATAAAAGTCTCTATCCTTGTTTATGGCTGAGTAGTACTCCATTGTATAAAATACCACATCTTTTTTATCCATGCCTCAGACAATGAGCATTTAGATTGTTTCCAAGATCTAACTATTAAAAACGGTGCTGCTATAAACATGAGTGCACATACGTCACTGTGGTACAATGTTTTTAATACTGAGAAGGGGAATAACTGGATGGAATGGGATTTCTAGTCCTAGTTTTTTGAGGAATCTCCACACTGATTTCCACAGTGGTTGCATCAGTCTACACTCCCACCAATAGTGGAGAAGGGTTCCTTTTTCACCACAACCCCTCCAGCCTTTATTATTGGTTAATTTCTTGATAATGGCCATTCTTTCTGGGGTGAGGTGGAATTGCAAGATTGCTTTAATTTGTATCAAATAACCAGTGATGTTGAACATTTTTTCATATTTATTTGCTGTTTGTGTTTCTTCATCTGAGAAGAATGTATTCATCTCAGATGCCTATTTTTGGACTGGGTCTTTAATCTCAAAGGGTTAATTTTTTTTTGAGTTCTATATATGTTCTTAATAATAATCCTTTATCAGCTACAACTGGAAAACATTTTGTTCCACCTTGTAGGTTATCTCTTCACTCTGTTGGTGGTTTCTTTTGCTGTGCCAAAGCTTTTCAATAAAATGTGATCCAGGTTGTTGATTCTTTGTGCTAGTTCCTGTACAATCGGAATTTTGTTCATAAAGTCTTTGTCTACACCAATATCTTTACCTATTATATCTTCCAGAAGATTTAATGTTTCTGTTTTAATATTCAGATCTTTGATCCATTCTGGCTTAGTGCATGATGAAATATATGGGTCCAGTTTTAATTTTCAGTATATGGAGAGCCAGTTTTTCCAGCACCATTTATTAAAGAGACTATTTTTCTTCCAGTAAATATGTTTGGCACCTTTGTCAAAGATAAGGTAGCTTAGTGTGTCTGGAGTTATTTCTGCATTTTCTAATCTGTTCCATTGATCTTCAGGTCTTTTTTTTTTTTTTTTTTGCCAGTACCATGCTGCTTTTATCACAGTGGCTTTGTTGTATAATTTAAAGTCAGGGATTGTGATGCCCCCTGTCTTATTATTGTTTCCCAGGTTTGCCTTTTCTATTCTAAGTCTCTTGTGATTCCAGATGGATTTTAGGATTGTTTTCTCTAATTCTGTGAGATATGCTATTGGAATTTTGATTGGGATTGCACTGAATCTGTACAACAGTTTTGGAAGTATGACCATTTTCACTATATTGGTTCTTCATAACCAAGAGCATGGATATCACTCCATTTTCTAATATCCTCTTCAATCTCCTTTTTCAGAGTACTGTAGTTTTCAATATAGATGTCTTTTACATCCTTTGTTAGTTTGAGTCCTAGGTATTTCATTTTTTTGGATGCTATTGTGAAAGGTGTTTTTTCCCTGATTTCTCTCTTAGTGAATTTGTTATTTGTGTACAGGAGGGCCATCGATTTTTGAGTGTTGACTTTGTACCCAGCTACATTACTGAATTTGCTTATTAAATCTAGTAGTTTTTTGATGAAGCTTTTGGGGTCTTCTATGTAGAGTATCACGTCACCTGCAGATAATGATAGTTTAACTTCTTCCTTTCCTTTCCTTATTCCTTTTGTTTCTTTCTCATGTCTAACTGCTCCAGCTAAAGTTTTTAGGACTATGTTGAATAAGAGTGGAGACAGTGGACATCCTTGTCTTGTTCTTGGTTTTAGAGAGATAGTTTCAGGTTTTGTCCATGTAGTATGATGTTGGCTGTTGATTTGTCATAGATGCCTTTTATTAGAATGAGATAAAGATAATCTATTCCAATTATCTGTAGGGGTTTTTTAAAATCATGAATGGGTGCTAGAGTTTGTCAAAAACCTTTTCTGCATCTGTTCAGATGATAATATGATTTTTGTCAATGACTCTGTTAATATGTTGTATTACATTTATGGATTTATGTATGTTGAACCATTCCTGCAAGCCTGGGATGAATCCCATGGTATATAATCTTCTCAGCAATTTGCTACATTCTCTTTACCAGTATTTCATTAAGGACTTTTGCACCAATATTCATTAGGGAGATTGGCCTGTAATTGTCTTTCTTAATTGGGTCCTTCCATGGTTTTGGTATCAAGGTAATGTTTGCTTCCAGGAGTGAATTTGGGAGTATTACTTCTCTTTCAATTTCATGGAAGAGTTTGAGAAGTAGTGGTGTTAGGTCTTCTCCAAATTTCTTGTAGAATTCAGCAGTGAATTCATCAGGGCCTTGACTTTTCTTTCTTGATAGTTTTAATTACATCTTTGATTTCATTGATTGATATTGGGTTATTTACAATTGTTATATCTTTTTTTTTTTTTTTTTTGGTACCGGGGTTGAACTCATGACCTTGCACTTGCCAGGCAGGTGCTTAAGTCACTGAGCTAAATCCCCAGCCCTGCAATTGTTATATCTTCTTGATTCTGCTTTGGTAATTCATGTGTATCTAGGAGTCTTTCCATTTATTCTGTATTTTCCGTCTTGCTAGAATACAAGTTTTCAAAGTAGATATAGATGGTTTCTGAATTTCTGCAGGGTCTGTTGTGATTTTACCCTTTCCATTCCTAATTGCATGTATTTGGATCTTTTTTTCTTTTGATAAGGTTGGCTAAGGGTTGGTCAATTTTATTTAATCTTTCAAAGAACCAACGCTTCAATAAATTGATTTTTTGTATTGTTTTTTAGTCTCCAGTGCATTACATGCTGCTCTGACCATTATAATTTCTTCCCTCCTAGGAGCCCTTAGCTTAGCCTGCTCTTTGTTTTCTAGAAATTTGAGGTTCACCATTAAGTTGTTTATATGTGCTTGCTCTGTTTTCCTGATATGGGTATTTACTGACATAAATTTACCTCTTAAGACTGCTTTCATTTTTTTCCCTAATTTCCAGTATGTTGTATTGTCATTATAGTTCAACTGTAAAAATTGTTTCTTTTTTTTCTTTAATTTCATTTGTGACCCATTGGTTGTTCAGTAGGGTGCTATTTAATTTCCATATGTTTATGAAGTTCTTGTGGTTTCTTTTGCTGTGGATTTACAATTTCATTGCCCTGTGGGCTAATAGTATGCATGGGATAATTTGAATTCCTTTGCATTGACTTAAGCATGTTCTGTGAGTCAGTATGTGATCTATTTGGAGAACATCTTGTGTGCAGCTAAGAATATGTATTCTGATGTTGTGGGGTGGAACACTATAGACATCTACTAAGTCCATTTGTTCAAAAGTTTGGTTTAATTCGAATATTTCATTATTGATTTTTGTCTAGTTGCTCTGTCTTTTTGTGACAGTGGCACACTTAGATCTTCCAATATAATTGTATTAGGGCTTATTTGGTTTTTCATGTCCATTACTATTTGTTTTATATAATTAAGTATACTCTATTATTGCATATATATTTATGATATCTTTTCCTCTTGAATTGTTCCCTTTACAAGAATATAGAGACTTTGTTTGTGTTAATCAGTCTTGGCTTGAAATTCACTTTGGCTGCAAATAGAATAGCTACCCCTGCTTTTTGGGGGTTCCTGTCACATGGAATATTGTTTTCCATTCTTTAATTTTCAGTCTATGACTTTCTTTTTGAATAAATATTTTTCTTGTATGCAGTATGTTGTTGTATCTTGCTTCTTGATCCATTCTGCCAGTTTATGTCTTTTGATTGTTAAATAAAAACAATTAACATTGATTAACTGATATGTTATAGTTGATGTGTATTGAGGTATCCTTGTCATGTTATTTTCCTGTGTTTGGCTCTCCCCTTTTCCCCCTCCCTCTAATTGTTTGTCTTCTCTGGTGGATTCCTTCTGTTGGGGTTCATGGAGCTGTGGTCCTTATTATCACTTTCTAGAATGTCCTTCAGAACATTTTGGAGTGCTGGTTTGGTGATCATGAATTTCCTCAGATGCTGTTTGTCATGGAAGTATCTTATTTCTCCATCAATTTTGAAAGATAGTTTTGCAGGATACATCAGTCTGATTTGAAAGTTGTTTTCCTTTAGACCTGACTTGAGAATTTGGGCTAAGAAGTCAGTTGTGATTGTGATAGGATTTCCTTTATAGGTGATATGTTTCTTTTCTCTAACAGCTTTTAAGATTCTATTCTTTTTTTTCCTTTTTTAAAAATTTTTGTTTAAATAGAAAAAAAGCAAAACAGAAAAAGGGGTAGAAACAATACAGAATTTCAGAAAAAAAATAAACAGGAAGAAATCACTAGTTGATAAATTACATATTGTCTTCTTAGACGTAGTTGTTCAAGTTACAAAATTAAAGCATACAAAGTGGACATTCAAACAGTGAGACTGCAAAGAAGTTCAGTGATACAATAACAACTTAGCAACATGATTATCAATCCTACACACTTACATAAATGCAGTTATATCTTTTAGAGCACTTTAAGATTTATTCTTGTGTTGAATTTCTCAAATCTTGACCATGATATGCCTGACAGTAGATTTTTTTTAAAATCATGATTAATTGGAGTTCTACATGCCTCACTTATTTGTATGTGAAATTCTTTTTCTCTACCAGGAAAGTTTTCTGCCATGATGTCTGTGAACATTTTTTAAATGTCTCTGTGATATCTCCTGATTGTTTATTGACTCCAGTTAATCTCGAGTTATTCTTCTTTGTCTCATCTAGCCAGCTGCTAGATTGATTTCTCATGATCCCTATTTTGGAGAAATATTTCTTATTCTTATTGCTAATTGCAAGTCTGTCTTCAGTATCCTAGATCCTATCCTCACACTGGCCTAATCTGCTTCAAATACTCTCAGCGGAGTTTTTATTCTCCTAGATATCTGCTTGAATCTGCTTTATGGATTGCATTTATTTCTTCTGCTGAGCGTCCATCATTTTCTTAAGCTCATCTATTTTTTATTTTGTTTGTATCTTCTCTAAAGTCACTAAGCATAGTGTGTATTTGGTAATCTCTGTAGCTGAGAGATTATTTCTGATTTCATTTTTTCCAGAGCCTCATTTAATTTCTTTGTAGTTTCCACTTCAGAGAAGCCTGGTGGGAGGCTTTTGAATTGTCCCACCTCATTCTCTGGATTTTCATTTGGTGAACTGGAGGTCTCCGGTTCCATTTTGCTTAAGTGTCTTCTCATTTTCTTTTTTCTCTTTTTTCAGTTTAATTCCTGGGGTAATGCTCCTAAATTGCCTATTGCAGGTTGCTTTATTGTTGGTATTTAGGACCCTTAGGTGATGATCACTTCTCTGAGGTATCTTCCAGGTGTAGCTGGTTTTTGAGTTTTGAGTCTGTGGGAAGATCTTACCTCTTCAGTTTCTTGGAGATGAGAAGTTGTTCCTCGTTTGGCCCAGTCCCTGGTTCTTTGGCACTGTGTCACAGTATTTTCTGTGACCCTTAGTTACTCTCATTCATGGAATACCAGGACCACTAGCTGTTTAGAACAATTGTCAATTTTGGCTGTTGTAGTACCAATAGCATCAAATATAGCCTAGAAAACAACAAAGTGATCTAACCTTTATAATTTTCCACTTTTAACTGTATGAACTACATTTGTGATTATATAGCAAAATGTGAAACAAACCAGATAATTATATGCAATATATAAGTTTGTAATGTGTCAGTTTTGCCTTTGAGGGTTCAAATTTAAAGTGGATTAAGGAGAAAATAGAGAAATAGAAAAAGGGAAAGAGATTAGGAGTAAGATTATAGGACAAAGGTAGATCCCCAACTTGCAGAAACTAGCAGAAGGGCAACCCACTTGGGACCCCTTCTGCCTCTCTCTCAGACAGAAGCTTTCTTTCTCTCAATAAATATTTCTGCTCTTAACCTAAAAAAAGAAAAAGAAAAAGAAACTAGCAACAGACTGATGGAAAAGATAGCTGAAAGAGATAAAAAGAACAGAACAATACCCACAAAGAGGCTAAAAACCATGTTCACACTCCTATAAAAGCAAAGATAGAGAAATAAAAAAGAAAAAAGAAAAAGAAAAACTAACAATCCACTTCCAGGATTCTCTTTGCTTTCACTAGTTGACAACCTGTGGAGACAGAGTCCCCAGTCATGCCTGTGTATCCCAGCAAGCCAGCAGTAGCTTTTTGATGGGGTAGTGGCTCATCTTAGCAGACCTGCCCTGAGACCAGACTCACTGGGCTTGCCACAGTCCAAGCAGTTTCCACAGGTCTTCATCCAACTGGGAGCTTCTTGATGAAGCCAGTAGCAGTTCTGGGTTCTGAGTTCAGCTGGCTTGTCTCCAAAATGACTCCTGGGTAATTGCCCTTTCACCGCTGAAGAACTAAGTCCTCTGCCCTCACTGCCAGCCAGGGCAGCCTTCCGTGTCTGCTGCTCCCCTCCCCTTTCATGCCTCTCTGCAGAGACCTCTGGGATGGCCAGCCATCACCATCACCATCACTATGCATCTACCAGTTCAAACCATTCCTCTCACAGAGTGAGCCCCATCTTGTAGAAAAGGTGTTGCCAGATACCACTTTCTTTGTCATTGAAGTTTTTCTCTTTACTCTCTGTGGGCTTCAGTTCACACTTTAGATTCTTCCTGGGTCCAGTGGACCTACTTCCATCCTTCTAGTCTTCCTCATGCTGCTGTATTCTGAATGGTGACTCTAAGAGGTTGTTTTCTCTGCTGCTTACTGCTCTACCATTTTGGTCTCCTTCTTTGTACACATTTTTTTTTTTTTTTTTTTTGGTGCTGGGGATTGAACTCATGACCTTGTACTTACCAGGCAAGTGCTTGAGCCACTGAGCTAAATCCCTGGTCCTGTTCATCCCTGGTCACATTTTTGATCATTTATGTACTGTTGGTCACCTAGGCTGATTCCGTATTTAGCTACTATGAATAGGAACTGCAACCATTTTTCAAGTAGCCAACATTCTGAGTGTATTTAGCTTATTCTCTAGGCTTTCATCTTAAACTTTTCAGAACATCCTTCCAGGAGATGTCCTGTTACTGGTGTAAGAAACAGACACTCAAAGCGGTTAATTTTCAAGATAAAGTCTTTAACTCTGAATGGAAAGCTACTAGTATACAAACCTCCCTGCCAGTGGACAGGACTGAGGCCATGCTTCTGAAAGTTTCCTAAACAAAGGGGACCTTTGTTTAGTGGAAAGGTGTAGATAGTCATTAAAGCTGGCTTCATTATGCTAACTGTGATTGGAGAACTACTGGCAATTACCCACCTGTGGCAGAGGTATGGTGATACATACCTGTAATTCCACCAGTCAGGAGGCTGAAGCAGGAGCATCTCTGTCAGTCTGTGGTCAGCCTGGACTACATGGTGAGTTCAAGGTCAGCCTGGAATACATAACAAGACTGTCTCAAAAAAAAAGCAAACTCCCAAAAATTTACCCCCCTGTGGCTTACTCATTTACCTTTAAGCCCACAAATTGTTTCCAGAGGGAGAAGGCCAAATATACAATCCTAATAAAATCTAAGCAGCATCTGGGAAGATTATGTCTCCAACAGTACTCAGCCGGTGAGGAACTGTGGGAAAAGCATCACATGCTAGGGGATAAATTGCACACTATAACCATGCCAGGTGTGCCTGTCCTCTGGTTAGACTGGCACCTGCTCTTGCAAGATAGAGAAATGAAGTCTTACTTTTGCTGTACTGGTTCTTAGTCTGGTTCATTGCATGTGATCAAAGGTGGGGGGTGGTTGTTTGTCACATTGGATTCTTTCAGTGCCTTGTCTGGACCTGAGAATGAGTATTTATTTTTGTAAAGAAATGGCTGATCTTTATGACCTTACACTTTTTAAGAACAAGTGTAATGTACAGAAATTATAGAAGCAACTTTGTTTTATTTATTAAAAGTTATTTATTTTTTATTTAAAGAGAAACAAAAGCATGTAAAGGATAGAGAATTTCAAAAAAAAAGATAAACAATAAGAAATCACTAGTTGATAAATTACATATTGTCCTCTTAGAAATAGTTGTTCAAGTTACAAAATTAAAGCATACAAAGTAGATATTCAAACAGTGAGACTGTAAACAGCTACACATGCTCTACATGTATTTCTATCCTTTCTGTATTAGAGGGGAAAACAAAACATAGCGAGACAAAACAAAAAACAATTCCTATAAAAACATGAAACCAAAAAGTCGTATAAAACCAAGTACAAGGTGATCTACAGTGATTACTGTGTTGTTTCTTATTATCTTCAATAGAATTGTCTATATAATCAGGAATAATTGAATAGCAACTTTGTTTTAATCAAACCAGTAGTTCATTTACCTGAAATTTTATTTCTATTCTAAAAATAACTTATTTTGTTACCTACTATAAGAAATATTAATGTTTTTACATTTCAAATAGGAAAACCACTAATTTTAAACAGATCAGCATAGTGATTCTGAGGTTTCTGTAACTATATCAACTATATCCTTTTATAGAAAATTGAATGAAATTTTATAACTTATGTCAAGTATTATAAATGAAGGCATATGTGTATTGCATTTTAAAAACACAATATTCTATATGCAGTAATTGCAGTATCTAAGTGGTTGAAAATAATCTGCCTTGAAATCAATAAAGAAATAAATTTACTGCATGGTTGATGCAGGCGTTGGAGTTTTAGGGAAATGGCTCCCTTAATTCCGTTTTCTTTTCTCCCGAATCTCCATGTCTAGTATCATCAAAGGTAAATACATCCAGACATCAGCAAAGTGAGTGGAGCTCATTCAATCCATTGACTACTGATGGTAAAGGAAAGAGCAGAGCTCCATTCTGATTTGTGCAGAGGTGATTTGGGCTTTTAAAAAAATGAGGGAGAGGTAAGGGTGTGACCTTGGGAGAGTCATGAAGTAGGAAAGGACAAGGGGCTATGTCAGTTTATATTTAATTGTCCACCTGTGTTTGTGACAACTGTCTCTATAAGGTTTCTGTCTTCCCACAGAGACTGGGAGACAGATTCTAAACTACTTCTCCTTTTCCTCCTATACTATTTTTTTTCATCCTACTTGATTATATTTCAAAGGAATTGCTCCCAGCTTCTCTGAGATCCACTCTCAGTTGCAAAACGTACATATTTTTCTACTGTAATTCATTTTTAATAAATGTTTAGAAGAAGGGAGTTCAGGGGCCAATAATTTGGTATTGGTTAGGACATAGTAAGTTTCCCTGGCAGTGCTGAGCCTTCCATAGGCAGCCATTTTAATGGAGGTAGTTGAGGTCAGGGTGCTGCTGGGGTCACCCTAGGGTCGTGCTGCTCAAAGTCACACTTCCTTAGGTTTTTCAGTGCGAGGGGGTCTGGATGAGTTACATGCTGAGAGTTCTGTAGTTCTCAGTGGATCCCCATCTACCTTTTCTTTTTTTCATTGGTACATTTTAGATATACATAGTGATCACATTACTCATAAGGAATTTGTGCCTATACATAATATATCTTACTTTTTTTGTTTCTGTTCCCTTCCCCTCCTATAACCCCCTCCTTTTTGGGGGGGGACTACTACAGGGGTTTGAACTCACCACCTTGCATTTGCCAGGCAAGCACTTATGCCACTGAGCTAAATCCCCAGCCCCAATCCCTCCTTATTTACAAAAGCTTTGTTTCCATAGTTGGCTAGATCCAAAGCAGGGCTATAATAAAAGGAGCATTGCAGAGGAGAAACAGCTCATAGCATAGCAGACAGGAGGCAGCAGGCAGCAGAAGTCCTGAGCCTCTCTTCCCTTTTTATTCCATTCAGGCTAAAATCCTATGGGTTGGTGCTACCCATACCCAGGAGGGGCCTCCCCATTATCCATACCTAGAACTATGCTAAGCCAATTAGCAGACTAGTTACTACACACCTTTAATTCATATTCACACATCCCAACTCCAGCCATCTCCAAAAAGCCCCACCTACAAGCACATGAAGCTTTAGGGAGCCGTCTAGATACAAACCGTAACACTTCCTTTTCTTCCTCTTTCTTTCCCCTCTCCTTTTCTCTCTTCCTTCTTTTTTTTCACCCTGAAGATTGAACCCTGGGCCTTTGGACTGAGCTACATCTCCAGATGTTTTTTATTTTTTATTTTGAGACATAAACTTGTTAGGTTGCCCAGGCTGAGCTTGAACTTGTGATCATCCTGCCTCAGTCTCCCAGGATGCTGGTATTACAGGCATGGGCCACGATACCTGGTGGTGCATCCTCTTTCTATGCCTTCCTGAGACGTCTTCCATACTGTGGATAAAAGGGACATCTTGTTTGATCAAACGTTGGATGACTGGGGCAGTGTTTGGGAGAGGTTGAGAGTTGGAGTTTGTCCGGCCCTGGGCTTTCTGTGTCCCCAGAACTGCAGAGTAAAGACTCAGTGACCATCAGTGGCCCTAGACCATCACTGAGTCCAAGGAAGCCAATCTCTTGCCCTTCCTTGTCCATATCCTCCCACTGACCCCAGGAATTTGAAAGCTGTGACTGAGCTTCCAGACATGATGAGAAGTGACCCCCAGAAGGATTTTGCTTCCACCCCCTCTTCTCTGAGGTGAGCTTAGGGAGGTAGCTGGCCACAGCAGAAATTCTTGTATTATTTTCCTATGGCTGCCTTAAAAAGTACTGCAAACTGAGTGGCTTAGAACCACAGAAGTGTGTTATCTCCAGCCCAAAGTCCAGAGGTCTGAAATTGAGGTGTCAGAGGGCCACACCTCCTCTGAAGGCATAGGAAATGTGTGTCCCAAGCTGTACTCTACCCTCTGTAGTTCCCTGGCTGTGCCAGCGGAAGTCCATTCTGCACAGGGTTCTTTCCCTGTGTGCATTTCTGGATCTGAAGATCTCTTTTTATGAAGGCACAGGGCTTTTCAAATGTATCCTTTATAATTTTGCATTTGACAACTTAACTTTATGAACTATTTTGAGTGAATTTTTGGGAAAGCCATGAAATATTTATCTAGAATTTTGCATGTGTGTGTGTGTGTTGTTTTCATGCAGTTTATTTTCCCATAGTTATTCTGTAGCAATTTGTAGAACTGACTTTTCTTGCTCTATGGAATTGACTTTGTTTGACACAATCAATTGAGTATATTTGCACAGGTCTATTTTT
Source organism: Hydrochoerus hydrochaeris (assembly GCA_004027455.1). NCBI lineage: Eukaryota > Metazoa > Chordata > Mammalia > Rodentia > Hydrochaeridae > Hydrochoerus > Hydrochoerus hydrochaeris. Next base: position 266,962 of record PVLA01002073.1, read on the forward strand.
GGGCTCTCTATTCTGTTCTGATTCTGTTTTCATCTATTCCTTCTCCAATAAACACCACATTCTCTTTACTGCTGTAGCTTTATGATAAGTGCTAGGAACCAGATACATGGGTTATTTTTTCCTCCTCCTCCTCATCCTCATCCTCCTCCTCCTCCTCCTCCTCCTTCTTCTTCTCCTTCTTCTCCTTCTTCTCCTTCTTCTCCTTCTTCTCCTCCTTCTCCTTCTCCTTCTCCTTCTCCTTCTCCTTCTCCTTCTCCTTCTCCTTCTCCTTCTCCTTCTCCTTCTCCTTCTCCTTCTCCTTCTTCTTCTTCTTCTTCTTCTTCTTCTGTATCAGGACTCAAACCCACAAGTTTTCATTTGCTAAGCAGTCACTGTGCCACCATATCTCCAGCCTCATGCAGGTTCTTTAATTGTTTTCTAGTTTTATACCATCTCATCTATCTTTGCTTAGAAGATTTTTGCTTACTAGAATTTATTGGGATTCTACTGCATCTACATATCAAGTTAGAATTGCCATCCTAACACTGACTGTATCGCTTCTGAACAAGGAGTATCTTCACATTTGCTTGCATATGGTTCCAATTTTTCTGATTACATGTTTGTATATATTTTGTTAGATGCATACTTCAGAACTTCAATTTTTGGGCTTCTATTGTGTGATAGTTAACTGTCAGTTGGTGTGAGAAATACCCAATTAAAATGCTTCAGCATAATTCTGGGTGTGGAAAACCCACCCTAGGGAGGATTGCCAACAAATGATGCAGAAGGGAAACAAAGAAGGAAGGCTTGCTTCTGCTTCTTCAGAGGAGCTCAGGTCTTTGTCTTCACCTTGCGTGTCATCTCCTGGCCTCCATTGCAGCTTTCTATCACAAATCCTTTGGCTTCCAGATATGGACTCACACAGGGATACCACACTGAGCTCCAGGCCTTTGATTACATCTTTTGGGCCTCCATTGCACAGACAGGCCTTTTGCACTTCTCCACACCTGACTCTGTGGACAGCCATTGTAAACCAATCTTGTAAATAATTATATATTTGTATCTGCATTAAATCTTTCTGTAAGCACTGACTGATACATATTGTAAATGATATTTTTTGAAATTTCAAATTCTATTATGTTGCTGATACATAAGATATCAGTTTTGTCTCTTGGCCATCTGCTTTGCTTCTAATTAGTTTCATCTGTGTTGGTCTATTTTCTGCTACAATTCCTGAATAATTCATAAGAAAAATAAATTAATTTTAAAGTTCTGAAGGCTAGGAAGTTGAGAGCTGACTTGTGGACAGTCAGCTCTCCAAAATTCTGAGGCAGTGCTGTGTATTACTTTGTGAGACCAAGTGTGCCAGAGAGCTTGCTTTTATAACAAAGCCACATTGATTTACTCTTGAATGGAATAATCTATTTGTGATGGCAGAGCCCTCAATACCCAATTATCTCCCAAAGGTCCACTTTAAAATACCATTAACATATGATTTGGGGGACTAAGTTTGCAAACATGAATTCTCAAAAACAAACATTCAAACCATAGCACTACCCATTTAGATCAAACCACAGGTTGGTGAGCTCTATTTCAATTTAGTCTAAAAGAGCATCTAAGCCAGGTGTGGTGGCAAATGCCTGTAATTCCAGCACTTGGGAGACTGAGGCAGGAGGATCACCGTGAGTTCAAGGCCAGCCTGGGTTACATAGAGATGTCAAGGCCACCCTGATCTACGGAGCAAGACCCCATCTCAGGGGCTGGGGATTTAGCTCAGCAGCATAAGCGCCTGCCTTGCAAGTGCGTGGTCTTGAGTTCGATCCTTGGTAAAAAAAAAAACCCTGTCTCAACAAACCAACGTTTTGAACACTAATTTCAGAGATTCACCAGGTTGCCAGCAGGGGGCGCCATTCTGCTAAACAATGAGAGTGAGCGTTCTGTGCTGCGCCTAGTAGCCAGCAGGGGGCAGCATCAGTTCTCTTGTGGTTGCGGGCTCTGCACCTCAGCATCATGTTGCATCCACTGGAAGGACTGAACCTCTTCCTTTTCCTTTTCTGGACGAGCCCAAAAGATGCCCAACTTCGGGATACCGTAGGTGGGTCACACCCATGGGGAGAACGGAGCTTTCTATTCCTCCTCCTCCCGCTCCTCTTACTCTTTTCTCTCCCTCCCTTTCTCCTTCCTCCCTTCCCTCTTGTGCTCTCTTTTTCCCTCATTCCCCCTCCTCTCTTCTCCTTTCCCTTGTAACCTCTTCCCTCCATCTCCATCTCTCTTCCACTTGTCTCCCTTCCTGCAGCAAGATGCCCTAAGTTTTAGGGGCTTCAGGACACTGTGGGTCACATCCATGGAGAGGATCCAGCATCCTTCTGGCCACAACCCTCCCCTGTTCCTTCTGTCTGTGGGTCTTACCAATCCCCTGAGCCTAACTGTGACTTGGCCATGGTTTCACTCCCGTAAATGTGCTCATAGGGGACCAGCATATATAGGTGTGCAGGTGGGGCTCCAGCGGGTAAATGCTTTCTTTAGGTCTTCACAGCCTATGAGGTTTTCACAGTCTGGTGTTCCTGCTTAGCAGGTAAAGAGCTTCTCTCCAGGGCCTTTGCTGGTCCAGGAGCCAGTCCCTGGGCAGGTAGAGGGTGTGGGGACTTGGCCTTTCCCCTGCCCTGGCCAGCTGCCTCAAAAACAAACACCCAGGATGCCTGGCCTCAACCTCCTGCTGGCCACCCTCAGGCCTTCCTGTGACCTGAGCAGTGGAGAATGCAGGTACCAGCAGGTAAGGAGGGATCCAGATGTGCAGAGATGGACCAGGATGGATGGGGGCTGGGTCCAAATGTTTTCTGGTGGCTATAGTCTCTTGACAGTATTTGTCCTTCCATGTGTTCCCACACTGGGTGGTCCTGCCCTTCCACTGCCCAAGCACATTCCTTGCAGCCATTAAAAGGATGGTATTAACAGCCGTGTTCTCCTGGCTTTGGGAAGCATCTATATGCAAGCATGCTGAGTTGTGTCAGGCTTCTAAGTGGGTGAGAGTCCAGGGTTCCCTGGAGTTTTGGGAAGGAGTAAAAGGAAAGGATGTTTTTGGCCTTCATTGATATCCTGGTGGCACAGAAGCCTATGGAGGCTCTAACCTTTTTTCTGAACATGTGTCTCACTTGTTGGATGTTGTTCTTGTAGGCAGTTCTTGTGCTGAAGATAGGGCAGGAGTGACAAGACAAAAAATTCTGTACTGACTCCCTTTTCCTGAGTCTTTTCAAATATAGAGAAGGCCCCTTCTCTGCTAGACTGCCTTTTCCTGAGTCTTTCCAAAGGTAGAGAAGGCCTCTTCTCTGCCAGAGAAACTGCAACCCTCAATCCCCAGCAGAACATCTTCCTAACTGTGGTTCATACCTATCTGTGATCCTAGCCTCTTCATTTGCTCTTGGCTAAGCACCAGCACCTGCAGTATTTTCCTCACAGAAGGGCCAAACCATGGCCGCTCTTCCCATGCCCTCAGGTGCCCACCCTATACCTCTTCAACTTCAGGCTCATTTCACTGGGTTCCAGGTACTGCAACTGAGTCAGAAGTCTGTGCACTTGTAGAGTTAGGTCTGAAAAGTTCAAGTCCAGAGATTTCTCTTAGAGTGAAGACAAACTCTTAGTTTTTAGACCCTATAAATATAAAAAAGAAAGTGAAATGCTGCCTACATACAATGATACCAGGTAAACATTCTTATTCCAAGGCAGAAAAGGAGGATAGAAAAAAAGGGACCAGATCAAGACCAAAACCTAGTAGGGCAAACATTAAATCCTGTAGCCCCCTGACAAGCACCTAGGACATTTGTGGAAAGATGTGAACTCCAAAGGGATTGGGCAACCCTATCCCAATGCAGTTTCAGCTGAAACCCTCAAGGCTTCTATTTTGGGTATGTTTTTCTTTGTTTGTTTGTTTTTTGAATGTCCATGCCTTTCCTCAGTATGTTTCACATTTCTGACTTCTCTAGCTTCTTGGGGTTTCCACTGCACTTTTGGCTTTGCTCTGTTTTATGTACACTGCCTGGCCTCCAAATCTTCTTCTAAAATCTGGGTAGGAGCTTTCTTGACTCTGTAACACATTCTGCATAGCCATAAAACCAGTACCACATGAATGACACCGAGGTCTGCCACCAGCTTGAGCAGAACCCAGACTCTGCTGGATCATGGCTGCTAAGTCTTATGGCTGGATGTCTGTTCATTGTGAACAGAATACCAGGGAGCTCATTATCTAGGTAGTCCTCCTTCAGCATATTGCCCAGGGACTCTCATCTCGGATGAATGCTTAACAGCTTCGCACCTCTGAGCCCACCACAGGTGGATTCATGCAGATTTCTGAGGTGCTGTCAAGGCATTTTTCCTATTGCTTTGATATAAAGAACCTGGCTTCTTTTTTAACACTAATTTTTTCAACAACCAAACCAATACTCAGCCAGAATTTACAGACCCCAACTTTACATATCCCAGTTATCAACCTTTCTTTCTGGCCACCAACAAATTTTTTCAAAATTCATCTCTGTTTTTTTTTTCCCTGTTTCTCATGGTTGATATGGCTGAAAGCCACACCAAATAACCATAACACAGGTTCAACATTGGGCTGCCTTGAAATTTCCTTTGCCAAAGGAAAGGTTAATTTTGGCTCATGATTATATTTTATGGTCAGCCAGCTACAGGACAGAAACGGCATGTTTTATGGTCAGCCAGCTACAGGACAGAAACAGAGGGACATAGCAGGGAGAAATTTGGATGAAAGATAACAGTATAACCTCACACTCACACTCCCAGTGACCAACCACACCCCACCTTCCAGCAGCACACTCAAAGAAATCACTACTGAATGAATCTATCAATAAGTACAGCACCACCATGATCCAGTCACCTTCCAAAAATTACACTTCTGTGTGCACAAGAGTTTGGTGGTGCTGCTGTAGTCATTCTTAATGTAAACCACAACAGTGAGCCAAAATACACTTTCCCCCTTTAAATTGTGGTTGCTGAATGTCTCAGTAATGACCAAGTGACTTAGACAACATTTCAGCACACTTATTTATTCTCAAAGCCAAAGGAAGAAATCCACTCATAAAACATCTCTGTTATAGTGACAGAGCTTTCTGTCCCATTGAATCTACAACTTGCAACAATAACAACAACAACAAAATCCTAAAATAATCATAAGAAAACAGGGAAAAAAGACCCTCAGGACTTCCAGGAGATGGCGGAGCAGTGAGCAGCAGAGAAAACAGCCTCTCTGAGTCACCATCCAGATGCTGGAATATAGCATCGTGAGGAAGACAAGAAAGATGGAAGTGGGTTGCCAAAATACACACCATGCTTATCAACTTTAGAATAGATACAGACAAAAAAATAGATGAGCTTAGGGGCTTGGGGTTTAGCTCAGCAGTGTAAGTGCCTGCCTGGTAAACATGAAGTCATGAGTTTGATCAGTGGCACAAGAAAAAAAAAAAAAGAAGCTCAGCAGAGGAAACAAATGTAGTCCATAAAGCAGATTCAAGCAGATATCCAGGAGAGTAAAAACTCCACTGAAAATATTTGAAGCAGATTAGGCCAATGTGAGGACAGGATCTCAGATATTGAATACAGGCTTGCAGTTAGCCACCAAGAAAAGAAAGATTTCTTAAAACTAGCAAGAGTAGACAAGCCACTGGCACACTAGGGTGAAAACTATCGGTGATTCCTGAGCTCTGTATCATGTTGGAACTTGGCGCGCTGGGAGAACAGGCAGCTTACTTGCTTCCCTGGTAAGCAGCTGGGGGCTTCACAAGCCACCGTCACTCCAGGGCGAGGACTATCGGCACTTTCTGAGCTCTGCATCATGTTGGAACTTGGGGCACTTGGGGCACTGGGAGAACAGGCAGCCAGCTCACTGCACTGGTAAGCAGCTGGGGGCCTGCTGGTGTGCGGGCTAAGAATCAGACATCGAGCCACCACACACACACACACACACACACACACACACACACTCCCATTAGCAAGTTGGACCTGGAGGTCTAAGTATCTCTTAGGAGGATGAATGTATGCAGTTTGGCAAGTAAGGGGGATTTCCTTCTACCATCTCTTTGAAGGCAAATATTTTTATCACTGTTTTGCTCAGTTCTGATTAATGATACTGCTCTATTCAATATTCTGTTTTTATAAGTTTGATATTTCCTTCCATTTTGCTCTACCTGATTGAAAGAACAGATAATGTGAACAGAACAGCATGTACTATTGTCCTTATTCCTCGTGTTCTGGTGATCTGCTGTGAGGTCCTGTGCCAATTTCACTGCACTGCCTGCCTTGCATGGATTTGTTCTGTCTTGTTCTGCTGTATTTTGCTACCTTCAAAAAAAAAGTAGATAACAAAGTAACAAAATGTCTCCAAAAACCTCCCTATTACACCAAAGCTGATCCTTGGGGTACAGATGAGGAGAAACTCAAAAACAAAGCAACAGAATAATATAAGGTGATTAAAAAGTAAACAACAACAACAAAACAGGTCAGTAAGTACTGAGCAACCTGAAACAGGATATAACTAAACAGATAGTGGACTTAAAAAGTAAAAGGAAGAAAACAAAGTGCTCTAAAGGAGAGGAGCTAAAGATGGCCAAACAGTGAGCAACAAAATACAAAGCCTCCTGGGAGAAACAGCTCATATTTCAGAATAAAACATCCTGGAGAGACCCAGACAGAGGGAGATGGATCCTCTTGACACTGGAAGAGGTTAGAGCGAAGAAAGCTTGTCAAACACACAGTCTCGGGGCTACAATTGGAACAGCTAAAATTACCAGACATGATGCTTTCCTGTGTGACCCTCAAAGTTCGTGCCAGCCTGAATTGGTGCTGGCCTGAATTTGCACTGGCCGGCAAAGCCACCCAAACTTGTTCCTGCTGCCACTACAGGAGACACAGCCACGCTGAAGTTGGGGGTTGGTAAGCCCAGCAGAGAATGGAGCCAGTGAGGGGACCTTCATTAATCCATGGTCAGTTCTGGGAATAAGACCCCCTGCCATTGGAAGGGTGTGACCAAGTGGGTGGCATTGGACTTGGGCAGGAGGAGCCTGAACTAGGGGCAACAGTGATTTCAGTTGGTTGCTCCTTTCATAGAGCAGATTCCTGGGATTTGCTTGGATTGGGTCATGCCCCTGGCTGGGACCCAATAAGCCATCCCAAACTGATTCCCTACGCCTAGCACACACTAACCTGGTGAAGGCCTCTGAAGTTTGACTGGCATGGTGGGGAGGGGCCAGCATACTGCAGCCCCTGCTTAGTGACAAGAGTAAACAGGAGAGGGCAGAAATTCCTCGCCAGCGTGCTTCAGAAGAACCATAACCAACAAGGAAAGGGGCTGGGACCTCCACTATACACCTGTATGGAAGAAACCAAAACCATGACAAGAGAGAAAAATAAGAAAAAGCCCCCAACCCAAAACCCTGAGAACACTAATCCAGGAGAGGAAAAATCAAAAGAGACTGAGGGCAGAAAACATGCAACATCAGACATGGATTCAATGGACATTAAGAGATATCTTCAGGACCTTATAGATGAGCTCAAAACTGAAATATTAAATCAGGTAAAGCAAGATATAAGTAGATTAATAAAATAAATTCTAAGCATCTCTCAGGAAGACACAAACTGAAGAAGGGAGGTACACAAAAAAAGAAGAGAAACATTCAATAAAGAATATAAAGAAAATATAGAATACATGAAGCAGATTCAAAGGAACTACCAGAAAATTAAAAACTCCATTGAAAGCTGGCAAAACTCCTTAAAAGAAACTGAGGATAGACTATCAAAACTTGAAGACAAATTTGCAGTGTGTAATCATGAAAGGAAAGATCTCTTAAAAATAACAAGGAAACAGGCAGTAACAATTCAAAGGCTAGAAGACATCAAGAGAATCTATGATTTAAGAATAAGAAATGTGAACAAAGAAGCAGGAATGAAAACAGGCAAATTACAAAGGTTATTCACAGAAATAATTAAGGAAAACTTCCCAAGCATGGAAAAAGAAAATGACATTTGGTTATGTGAGGCATGCAGGACTCCAGCCACCTACAACCAAAACAGAGCTACACCCAGACATATAATAATCAAGACGCCAGAAATTCAATATAAAAACAGAATATTAAAAGCCATCAGAGAAAAGAAACAGATCACCTATAAAGGAGAGCCCATCAAGATCATGGCAGAATTCTCCACAGACCATCAGATCAAGAAGAGCTTGGAGCGAAATATTCCAAGCCCTGAAAGAAAATAACCTCCAGCCCAGATTGATGTACCCTGCAAAACTGTCACTAGAAGTTAAATGAGAAGCAAGATGCTTCCATGACAAAGAGAAACTGGGGGAATTTGTGACCACCAATCTAGCCCTACAAAGAATACTGAAGGACATTCTAGAGAGAGAGAAAAAAAAAATAACAGGATTTTAGGAACAGTGGCAGAAAGGTCTCAATGAGTGGGGCAGGCAGTAGAATGAAGGAGAAAACTAGACAAACAATGGCATAAAAATAGCATAGCAGAAATTAGGCAGAGAAGGGTGACTATAATCTCTAACATAGATGGCCTTGATACACTATATTGTTAATAGTGTACCAGGATTTAAAACCCACATTACTCTGCTTAGATGTATTATACTCTGTTCCAGTCATTCTACCTGTACTAGATTTGAGGGCACAGACAGTTATCCCCAAAGTAGCAGGATATAGTATGGTAATCATCCTTAATTTCCTGTTAACTTAATCTAGAGCTCTGTATGACCTACATTGTTTTACCATGACTGATTGTAATTGAATCTGGTTTGTTAGATTGCTATTTTGTATTGATAGATTTTATTCAAAGCTGTTATAATTGATACTATCAAGTCTGAGAGTATAGGCAACTGCACTTAAGATGACAAGATTCACTAGAATATCTACTCTGATTTGATTATTACCTACCTTTGAAGTTTTATACTGTCTACAATGTTTTATTTTTACTAATATTGTTATCTACTGCTATATTCAATTATACTACTATATTCAATTACACCTGATCATATAGGTAATTCTATTGAAGATAATAAGAAACAACACAGTAATCATTGTAGATCACCTTGTACTGTGGTTTTATACGACTTTTTGGTTTCATGTTTTTATAGGAATTTATTTTGTTTTGTCTTGCTATGTTTTGTTTTTCCCTCTAATACAGAAAGGATAGAAATACATGTAGAGACTCATGCATGCGTAGCTGTTTACAGTCTCACTGTTTGAATATCTACTTTGTATGCTTATTTTTGTAACTTGAACAACTATTTTTAAGAGGACAATATGCAATTTATCAACTAGTGATTTCTTACTGTTTATCTTTTTTTTTTGAAATTCTGTATTATCTCTACCCTTTATGTTTTTTTTCTCTTTAAATAAAAAAAACTGACAAAAAATGAAAAAAAAGGAAAGTGCTCTAAAGGATATAACTGTGTTTATGTTTAAGTGTGTAGGATTGATAACCATGTTGCTAAGTTGTTATTGAATCATTGAACTTCTTTGCAGCCTCACTGTTTGAATGAATTTAAAAAGTAAAAAGTGTGCTTTAATTTTGTAACTTGAACAACTATGTCTAAGAAGACAATATGTAATTTATCAACTAGTGATTTCTTACTGTTTATTTTTTTCTGAAATTCTGTATTGTTTCTACCCCTTTTTCTTTTTGCTTTTTTCTCTTTAAATACAATTTAAAAAACTAGTAAGAGTCCATTAGAAATCAACCCAGCAGCTACTAAATGAGACAAAGAAGAATAACTCGAGATTAACTGGAGTCAATGAACAAGGAGATACCACAAATGACATTTAAAAAATGTTCATAAACATCATGGCAGAAAACTTTCCTGGTGAGAAAAAAGAATTTCACATACAAATAAGTGAGGCATATAGAACTCCAATTAACCGTGATAAAAAAATAATCTACAGTCAGGCATATCATAGTCAAGATTTGAGAAATTCAACACAAGAATAGAACCTTAAAATCTGTTAGAGAATAAAAAACAAATCACCTATAAAGGAAAACCCATCAGAATCACATCTGACTTCTCAGCCCAAACTCTCAAGTCAGGTCTAAAGGAAAACAACTTTTTTTTTTTTTTGGTACCGGGGATTGAACTCAACCGTGCACTTGCAAGGCAGGCACTTATGCCACTGAGCTAAATCCCTGCCAGGAAAACAACTTTTAACCCAGACTGATGTATCCTGCAAAACTATCTTTCAAAATTGATGGAGAAATAAGATATTTCCATGACAAGCAGCATCTAAGGAAATTCATGACCACCAAACCAGTGCTCCAGAATGTTCTGAAGGACATTCTAGAAAGAGATAATAAGGACCACAGCTCCATGAACCCCAACAGAAGGGATCCACCAGAGAAGACAAACAACCAGAGTGAGGGGAAGAAGGTGGGGGGGCCAACAACAGGAAAGTAACATGACAAGGACAAGTCAATCCACATCAGCTACAACCATCAGTGTTAATGGTCTTAATTCACCATTCAAAAGACAAACTGGCCTAATGGGTCAAGAAGCAACATCAAACAATATGCTGCATGCAAGAAAACAGGGAATAAATTCCTCCAGAAATCATAACTCCCTAGAAGTGGATGTCACTGATACTGAAGCAGATGCATTTCTAGACAAAACATACCAAACAAAAATGAAAATGTTTAAAATGATCAACAAAGAGACAAAAAAGCAGGTGACTTAACTGATTATTCAGATGACCAACCTATGTAAAGAAGATGTAAGTTAGGAGTTGAATGATTCAGTTAGTAAGATGACTTGCTGGGTGTGGTGGAGCACACCTATAATTTCATCACGTGAAGGGCTGAGACAGGAGGCTCACTGTGAGTTTGAGCTCAGTCTGGGCTACATAGTGAGCTCAAGGCCAGCAAATAATGCAAATCAAGACCCTGTCTCCAAAAACAAAAAAGACTAAGGATTTTAAAAAAGAAACAAGCAACATAGTAGATTTAAGGAAAATAATGCAAAATATGGGAGACTACTTCAACAAAGAATTAGAGGATATGAAAAGGAATTAATTTTTTCCCAAATTAGAGGTGACTGGTAGCAGCAGTGCATGAGGGAGGCCGGCTCCAAAGGTGTGCTCCAGAAAATACAAGTACAGAGAAATCAGTACAGCAAAGAAAGCCAGATATGGGAAGGCACATTCATAGACCAGGGCACCAGAGAAACTGAAAGTCAGCCAACAGTGTCTGAAAATGTATTGCAAAGCACTGAGCAAGTTGAAAACAAGTGTGTAATCTTCATTAGGGACAGGGATAGGAGAGTGGAGAAAGTTGTTACCTGAGTAGGCAGCAACTGCTAACAGCAAGGCACTCAAGAGAAAAGTAACAGGAGTGCCCCAAGTGGGCACTAACCCATTCTTCACCCCAAACACCAAGAAGAATGTGCCCATAGAATTTCCTGTTCATTGCCCACTGCAAAATGTTTAGCACCATCATGGGAGCCTTGTGTCCCTCAGCTGTGAACTGCTGAATACAGCAGGTCCTAAGGCACCACCAAGTTCATGAACTGGAGAGTGATGCTTTGTGGAGAGTGAAGATATACGTCTACACACAAGATGAGCAGGAGAGTGTAGGTTTAACCAGAAGGCATCCTGTGCTTATTAGGAACCTGAAGTTTATAATACATGAGAGCAGAGATTGGACATGAAGAGGGCCCTTGTGGAAATTAGCATAAGGCTTGGTGCTGAACCAACCACACACTGCACCTATCTCGTTTGGGGGTCTGATCACAAAACAAAAGCAAAGGACTTCAGTTAGCCAAATTCACAAGGGCAAAACCAAAATTGAGTAGTGAGGCAGCTTGCAGCAGGGAGGCAGGCTTGGTGTTCCATCTAGACCTCAAGTTGTCTCAATCGCTAGCAGGCAGTTGAACAAATCATAAGGGGTTGCCTGGTCAGAGACTTGCAGAAATGGGCTGGAGACTGAGAAAGGTGAGAAAAGGAGCACCTTGGAATCACAGCAACAGTCCACCAAGGGTGCAGGTGTGGGAAGGATCCAGATGGAAAAATCTGTGCAGATTTCATCTACAGGTTATGAGAATTGCACTGATCGAACTCAGACTATAATATAAACAGCACGGTGAAGATGTTTTAATCTTGTTTCCTTGCAACTGAATGGGTTGTTATTGTTATTATTCTTTTATCTTACACCTTTTCCTTTTCTCTCTTCATCTAGCATGTGTGTGTGTGTTGTTGTTGTCCCTTTACATGACACAAAGAATAAGAATTAACCAGTGCTGTAAGATATTTATATATAAAGGTACTATTTAGTACCTTTTGTGAAAATCAGGGTAATTCTCATTAAACTTATTTGTAGAGCATTCAAACTTAAGCTAACAGTCTTAGTCACTTTCTCATCACTGAGAGACAACATCCAACACTCAAAACTTGAAAAAAGAAGTTTGTTTTGGCTCACATTTTTAGTATATATTTTGGTCAGGTTACCAGGCAGGAAGTCATGGAGGGAGGATCTGGTGAAGGACAGCTGCTTACATTATAGTGGCCAGGAAACAGAGAGATAAGGGAGAAAGCTGGGAAGGGTGATATAACCTGCCCCCAGTGACCTACCTCTTCCAAACAGATGCCACCAGAGGAAGTCAGCTCTAGTGCTCCCATAATTCTGTCACCTTCCAAATAAGAGACTTTGAGGACTATTTTAAATCTCAACCATAACAGTCCACCCTAGCCCCCAAAAGATTCACACATTTCTTTATGCCAAATGAATTTAGTACAGCTCTAAGAGTCACCAAAGTTTCAGCAGTTCCAACATTTCTGAAAAGTTCAAAGTCTTCTCTGGCAGGCAAGACAAACTTTTAGCTGAAAGCACCTGCTAAAAATAAGAAAGAGGATGTTACCCCCTGACTGACATACTTTAAAATTTTGTTACAACTTTTCTTCTTTTTTTTCTTTTTTTTTTATCTATGAATAAAGTGGATTTGAAAAAACTAAGGAAGAGAAACATGGAAGTGGTATGGGCTCAAATCAAGATCACCAATGGACAAAAACTCCCCTGGACAGCACAGTCCCTGTGTACATGCCTTTTGGGCACATTGTGACCAATGAGAGATGGCATAGATCACAGTTGGCATTAGAGATGTAAGGAAAAATTAAACTCATTTTTAAAAAATTTTTATTTAAAGAGAAAAAAAGCATGTAAAGGGTAGAGATAATACAGAATTTCAGAAAAAAGATAAACAATAAGAAATCACTAGTTGATAAATTACATATTGTCCTCTTAGAAATAGTTGTTCAAGTTACAAAATTAAAGCATACAAAGTAGATCATCAAACAGTGAGAGTGTAAATGGCTATGCATACATGAATCTCTATATGTATTTCTATCCTTTCTGTATTAGAGGGAAAAACAAAACATAGCAAGACAAAACAAAACAAATTCCTATAAAAACATGAAACCAAAGAGTCGTATAAAATCACAGTACAAGGTGATCTACAATGATTGCTGTATTGTTTCTTATCTTCAATAGAATTGCCTATATCATCAGGCATAAATGAATATAACAGTATAATTGAATATAACAGTACATAACAATATTAGTAAAAAATAAAACATTGTAGACAATATAAAACTTCAAAGGCAGGTAATAATCAAACCACAGTGGATATTCTAGCAAATCTTGTCATCTTAAGTGCAGTTGCCTATACTCTCAGACTTCATACTATCAATCATAACAGCTTTGAATAAAATCTATCAATACAAAACAGTGATCTAACAAACCAGATTTGATTACAATCAGTTATGGTAAAACAGTGTAGGTTTTACGGAGCTTTAGATTGACTTAATAGGAAATTAAGGATGATTACCGTACTATATCCTGTTATTTTCGGGATTACTGTTTGTACCCTCAAATCTAGTACAGGTAGAATGACTGGAACAGAATATAATACATGTAAGCAGAGTAGTGTGAGTAATGTGGGTTTTAAATCCTGGTGCACTATTAACAATATAGTGTATCAAGGCTATCTATGTTAGAGACTATAGCCAACCTTCTCTGCCTCATTTCTGGTATGCTATTTTTCTGCCTGTTTGTCTACTTTTCTCCTTCATTCTACTGCCTGCCCCACTCACTGAGGCCTTTCTGCCACTGTTCCTAAAATCCTGGTATTTTTTCTCTCTCTCTCTAGAATGTCCTTTAGTATTCTCAGTAAGGTAGGATTGGTGGTCACAAACTCCCCCAGTTCCTCTTTGTCATGGAAGCATATTATTTCTTCATTAATTTCTAGTGACAGTTTTGCAGGGTACATCAATCTGGGCTGGAGGTTATTTTCTTTCAGGGCTTGGAATATTTCACTCCAAGCTCTTCTTGATCTGATGGTCTGTGTGGATAAGTCAGCCGTGATCCTGATTGGCTTACCTTTATAGTTAATCTGTTTCTTTTCTCTGATGGCTTTTAATATTCTGTTCTTATATTGAATTTCTGGTATCTTGATTATTGTATGTCTGGGTGTAGCTCTGTTTTGGTTGTAGGTGGCTGGAGTCCTGCATGCTTCACATAACCAAATGTCATTTTCTTTTTCCATGCTTGGGAAGTTTTCCTTAATTATTTCTGTAAATAGCCTTTGTAATTCACCTGTATGTATTCCTGCTTCTTTGTTCACATTTATTATTCTTAAATTGTAGATTCTCTTGTCATCTTCTAGCCTTTGTATTGTTACTGCCTGTTTCCTTGTTATTTTAAAGAGATCTTTCCTTTCATAATCACACATTGCAAACTTGTCTTCAAGTTTTGATAGTCTATCCTTAGTCTCTTTTAAGGCATTTTGCCAGCTTTCAATGGAATTTTTAATTTCCTGGTAGTCTCTTTGAATCTGCTTCATATATTCTATATATTTTTTATATTCTTTATTGAATATTTCTCTCCTTTTTTTGTGTGTTCCTCCCTTCTACCATCTGTATCTTCCTGGGAGATGGTCCCTGAGAGCATTTCTTTTATTACTCTACTCATATCTTTCTTTGCCTGATTTAATATTTCATTTTTGAGCTCGTCTACAAGGTCCCGAAGATATCTTTTAATGTCCATTGAAGCCATGCCTGCTGTTGCGTGTTTGCTGCCCTCAGTCACCCTTGTTTTTCCCTCTCCTGGATCAGGGCTCTCAGGGTTCTGGGCTGGGGGCCCCTTCCTGCCTCTCTCTCCTGTCATGGTCCCGGTCTCCTCCACACAGGTCACATTGCAGGTCCCAGCCCCCTTTCCTGTTGGCCATGCCTCCTCCAAAGCACGCTTGTGAGGGTCCTCCCCACTTTCCTGACTGCTTTTATCACTGAGGTGTAAGCAGCAGCTGCCTAAGCCTGCCCCACCCCACCAGGCCAACCAAACTGCAGAGGCCTTCCCCTGGTTAGTGCTTGCTAGCACAGGGAATCAATTTGGGACAGCTCATTGGGTCCCAGCCAGGGGCATGCCCAGTCCAAGCAAAGCCCACGAATCTGCTTTGGGGAGGGAGGAACCAACTGAAGTCACTGTTGCTCCCAGTTCAGGCTCCTCTTGCCAGATTCCAACATGTTGCCTATTTGATCGTGCCCTTTCCGTTGGGGGTGTGTGTCCCAATCCCAGCACTGACCATGGATTAATGAAAGTCCCCCTGCCAGCTCCGCTCTCTGTCCGGCTCACCAACCCACAACTTCAGCACTGCTCTGCTTCCCATGAGTCATGGTGGGAACGAGTTTGGGCAGCTCTGCTGGCCATGGCGGATTCAGGCTGGTGCAAATTCAGTCCACTGCAACCCACCAATTTTGCAGTGAAAACACTGTGTCCAGCTGTTCCAGTTGTAGTCCCAACGTATTTGACGAGCTTTTTTATGTTTTAATTTCTTCCTGTGTCAATAGAATCCATCTCCCTCTGTCTGGGTCTCTCCAGGGTGTTTTATTCTGGTGTATGAGTTGTTTCTCCTGGGAGGCTCTGTTTTTTGCTGCTCACTGATCGGCCATCTTGTCTTCTCAAATTACTGCTTTTTTTTTTTTTTTTTGCTGCCTCTGGGATGGAACTCACAACCTCACATTTACAGAGTGGGGCCTTAGCCAACTGAGCTAAAGCAGGGAGTAAACTCATTTTTGAGGATGGTCTGACAGTGGTAGATTTTCAGTATCCAGCAGATGTTGCATTCTCTATATCACTGAAGCTGATTTAGTGGCAGGAAATGGTTACAGAAATAGACTTCTTTGGGTTAGAAATTCAAGTAATCTTCAAGGGATTGTAATAGTTGAAAAAACACAGATGAGTGAACTGTACTTCCCAGCCATACCAAAGTTTACCATGCTGGACCTTGGGATAGTGTTGCTTCCAGTGGCCAACCAGACAGAAGCACCCTGCCTCATCATCCAGCTAGTTCAAGAGCAAACCAAGGAGCCCAGCAAGAACCCTTTGCTTAGAAAGAAAAGGGCTATGCTCTCTGAGCCATTTTTTCTCTGAACTGTGCAGTAGATCCCAAGGAGTTGGGAAAGTTAAAGCATCTCTTCTGCTCCAGAAGTTTCCATGTATCCACTTCTACCCAAGAACACGTCACTAGTTGGACAGGCAGTACACAGCAAATCCTTGCCTTCTCACCCCGTCCAGATGACTGCTGGCCTCACATCTATGATGTTTTCTCTTTTAAAGCACAAACTACAAGATGTGGTTTTCATATTTAAAAAAAAACAAGAAAAAATTTCCTTTCACAGAAACTTGTGAAACACAAGGAGAGGCCTAACAGAGACTGAATTGTACTTCTTTGCTCTCTAGTTTGGTTATTTAAGCTAGTGGCTGCTAGTGACACTGCCCTCATTCTGCCAAAATGAAAAGACCCTCGAGACTCTTCTTTTGCTGAGATTCTCATTCTGAGCAAAAATCCAGTTAAGGGATGATTTTTATAAGTGCTCTTGACCTGCATCTGCCATGGGAAGGTCTTGTAAAGTTCAGGTGCTGGAAGTGACCATCTAAAGGAAATAGCCTAGAGTGAAGCATTGTGTACACTAAGGCTCTCATTCCCAGTGGCAAAGCTGCTGCTCTTCAGGTCTGGTCTGCTATGCTGTGCTCTGAGGGCACAGCTGCCAAGGTAAATAAGTGATTGTATAACAGTAAAAATTAAAAAAGATGTAAGCACTGCCTACATAGTGTAACACCAGATAAACATTTCCATTCCAACAGTGAGAAATAGGGAGATAAAGAGGACTAGGACAAAAACATGACTGAAACAAAGCAGGGCAAACATTAAATCCTATGACTTTGTGTCCAGCACCCAGGGCTAGTCGTGACAAGATGTGAGTTCCAAAAGTCTTGCACAACCCTACCCTTATGGCACTGCTGGTTGCAGTCCTCATGCCCTCTCACTTGGGCTGACTGCTCATTGTATGCATCTTTTCCCAGGAGACATTCAACATTTCTGGCATATCTAATTTCCTGGGGTCTCCATTGCACTTTCAGCTTCACTTTCACAGCTTCATGCATTGCCCTCTCAAGGGCACAGTGCTTGGCCTCCAAGCTTTCCTCTAAAATCTAAGTGGAAGCCTCCCTGACCCTACAAATCTCGCGTTATGTATACCAGTGAAACTAGGACCATGTGATGATGCCAAGATCTGCTGCTCTTTCAAGTCCATGATTTCAGACTTCAAGCCTTTCTAAACATGAGAAAGTAAAATTATGTAATGTTAAGTCACACAGTTTATTGTAACTTTTTTTTAAATTTTATTTTACAGAGAATAAAACAAAAGAGGACAGAACAACATAGATCAGAACAAAGCAGCACAAGCAACACAGCACTTCACAACAAGACAACTGGACATCAACAGTAGCCACCATAGTATCTCTTTCTTTGAAATAGTTGAGCACAGCCCCACAAACAATAACATCAAACTTAACAAAATAGAATAAAAGCATTCAAGAGAATGAGACTATTACAAGGCATTCTGAACCAAATAACAGAAAATGAACAATGGCTACTATAATATCTCATTTTCCATAAAAATTTGTTCATATTATTACACATATTAAAATCCAGTAAGACACAACATGATAGAACCAATGGTAATAGAAGAACAAAAGCATGGTAGGACTTCAAAGCCAGATGATATTGAATCAGCAATGGCTGCCAAAATGTCCTGCCCTCTTCAAAGTAGCTGTTCACACTGTCACACATAACAAGGTCAAATAAAACAGAATAAAACCATTCCAATCAATGAATGAAAACATTACAAGTCTTCAAACCAATATAATGGGGATCCATTATTACCATAGAATCTTATATACTCTTACCTTTTCTTACTCTAGGAAGACTATGCAGTATTTATATATGTGAGTTTGATTTATTTCGCTTATGAGTATGGTCTCAAGTTGCATCCATTTATTTATAAATATCTCAATGTGATCATTCTTTATAGCTGAGTAGTACTCCATTGTATAAAAGTACCACAATTTTTTTATACATTCCTCAGTTGGGCACTTAGGTTGTTTCCAAGATCTGGCTATTGCAAATTGTGCTGCTATAAACATGGGTGCACATATATCACTGTGGTATGATGTTTTCAGTTCTTCTGGGAATATGCCTAGGAGTGGAATAGCTGGGTCAAATGGGACTTACAATCCTAGCTTTTTGAGGAATCTCCAGACTGACCTCCACAGTGGTTGCACCAATCTACACTCCCACCAACAGTGCAGAAGAGTTCCTTTTTCCCCACAGCCTCTCCAGCATTTGTTGTTGATAGTTTTGTTGATCCTGGCCATTCTTTCTGGAGTGAGATGGAATCTCAGTGTGGTTTTAATTTGCATTTCTCTAATTGCCAATGATGATGAACACTTTTTTATGTATTTATTTGCCATTTGTATTTTTCATCTGAGAACTGTGTGTTCATCTTGGATGCCCATTTTTGGATTGGATCTTTGAATTTCGGGGGTCTGATTTTTTAAAATTCTTTATAAGTTCTAGACCTAAGTCCTTTGTCTGAGGGACAGTTCGCTAAGATTTTTTCCCAGTTTGTGGATTTTCTTTTCACTATGCTGGAGATTTCTTTCAACATTAAGATGTGATCCCAGTTATTGATTCTGGGAAGTATTTCCCATGCAGTTTGGTTCTTGTTCATGAATTCTCTACCTACCCCTATGTCTTCAAGATTTTTACCTATTTTGTCTTCCAACAGATTTAGTGTTTCTGTTTTAATATTTAAATCTTTGATCCATTTAGATTTTAGTTTACTACATGGTGATAGGCATGGGTGTAGTTTTAGTTTTCTGCTTATGGATAGCCAGTTTTTCCAGCACCATTTATTAAAGAGACTATCGTTTGTCCAGTGAACATGTTTGGCTCCTTTATCAAAGATAAGGTGGTTGAGTGTGTTCATAATTGTATCGTCTAGTCTATTCCATTAATCTTCAGGTCTGTTTTTTTTTTTTTTTTTTGGTACTGGGGATTGAACTCATGACCTTGTGCTTGCCAGGCAGGCGCTTAAGCCACTGAACTAAACCCCCAGCCCCTTCAGGTCTGTTTTTATTCCAGTATCATGTTGATTTTATTATGATAGCTTTATCATATAACTTCAAGTCAGGGATTGTGATGCCTCCTGCCTTGGCTTTGCTGCTTAGAATTGCCTTTGCTATTCTAGGTCTCTTCTGGTTCCAGATGAATTTTAGGAGTGATTTCTCTAGATCTATGAGATATGTTAGTGGTATTTTCATTGGGATTGCATTGAATCTGTATAACAATTTTGGGAGAATGGCCATTTTTACAATATTTATTTTTCCTATCCATGAACAAGGGATGTCTTTCCATTTTCTGAGGTCCTCTTCAATTTCTTTTTTCAGGGTATTATAATTTTCCCTGTATAGCTCTTTTACTTCTTTTGTTAGATTAATTCCTAAGTATTTCATTTTTTGGATGTTAGTGTGAAGGGTGTGGCTTCTCTTATTTCTCTCTTGGTGATTTTGTTGTTAGTGTATGGAAATGCTATTGATTTTTTAGAATTGACTTTGTATCCAGCTACATTGCTGAATTTATTAATTATATCTAGGAGTCTTTCGATGGAGTTTTGGGGGGTCTTCGATGTAGAGTATCATGTCATCTGCAAATAATGGTAGTTTAACTTCCTCTTTTCCTATCTTTACTCCTTTTATTTCTCTCTCTTGTCTAATTGCTCTGGCTAGTATTTCCAGTACTTTGTTGAATAGGAGCAGTGATAAGGGACATCCTTGTCTTGTGCCTGATTTTAAGGTAAAGGCTTTCAGTTTTTGGCCATTTAATATGGTGCTGGCTGTTGGTTTGTCATAGATGGCCTTTATCATATTGAGGTAGAGACCATCTATTCCAATTCTCTGTAAGGTTCTTATCATGAATGGGTGTTGGATCTTCAAAAGTTTTTTCTGCATCTATAGAAATGATCATGTGATTCTTACTTTTGGCTCTATTGATATGGTGGATTACATTTATTGGTTTACGTACATTGAACCATCCCTGCATGCCTGGGATGAATCCCACTTTGTCATGGTGTATAATTTTATTGATGATTTGCTGCATCCTGTTTGCCAATACTTTACTGAGAATTTTTGCATCTATGTTCATTAGGGAGATTGGCCTGTAGTTCTCTTTTTAGTTGGGTCTTTCTCAGGTTTTGGTACTAGGGTAATATTTGCTTCCAGGAATGACTTAGGGAGAATTGTTTGCCTTTCAATTTCATTGGACAGTTTGAGGAGTGTTGGCATTACATCTTCTTTGTCTTTCTTGTAGAATTCTGCAGTGAATCCATCTGGGCCTGGGCTCTTCTTTGTTGGTCAGGACTTAATTACATTTTCAATTTCATTCATAAAAATTGGGCTATTCAGCAGTTTTACATCTTCTTGATCCATCTTTGGTGGTTCATATGTTTCTAGGAATCTGTCCATTTCTTCTGTGTTATCGAGCCTATGAGAGTAGAGGTTTTTGAAATAGGTGTTGATGATCTTCTGTATTTCCACAGAGTCGGTAGTGATTTCACCTTTTTCATTCCATATTTCATGAATTTGAGTCTTTTCTTTCCTTTTTAAAATTAGGTTGGCTAGGGGCTTATCAATTTTATTTATTCTTTCAAAAAACCAACTCTTTGATTCATTGATTCTTTGTATTGTTTTCTTAGTCTCTATTGTGTTAATTTTTGCTCTGATCCTTATAATTTCCTCCCTTCTTTGGGCTTGGTTTACTCTTCTTTTTCTAGCTGTTTGAGGTGTAGTATCAGGTTGTTTGTGTTTGTTCTGTTTTCCTAATGTGGGAACTCAGTGCAATACATTTTCCTCTAAGTACTGCTTTCATTGCATCCCACAGATTACGGTAAGTTGTATTTGTATTTTTGTTTGCTTGTAGATATTGTTTAATTTCTTCTTTAATTTCCTGTGTGACCAATTGATTGCTCAAGAGTGTATTATTCAATTTCCATTTGTGGGGTTTTTTGCAGTTTTTTATCATTAATTTCCAGTTTCATGGTGCTATGATCCGATAACATACATGGGATAATTTCAATTCTTTTGCATTTACTTAAATATGTTCTGTGGGCTAGTATATGGCCTATTTTAGAGAATGTCCTATGTACTGCTGAGAAGAATGTATATTCTGATGTTGTTGGATGGAACACTCTGTATACATCTATCAAGTCCATTTGTTTACAGGTGTGATTCAGATCTGATATTTCTTTGCTGATTTTCTGTCTAGTTGATCTGTCCCTTTGTGTCAATGGCATTTTAAGGTATCCTGTTATAATTGTGTTATTGCTTATTTGATTTTTTCATTTCTGTTAATACTTGCTTTGTATAGCTAGGTGCTCTGGAATTTGGTGCATATATATTTAAGATTGTTATCTCTTCCTCTTGAGGTTTTCCCCTAACTAGTATGTAGTGACCTTCTTTATCTCTTTGGACCTTTCTTGGTTTGAAGTTCACATTGTCTGCAACAGAATAGCTACCCATGCTTTTTTTTTGAGTTTGTCTTGCATGAAGTATTGTTTTCCATCCTTGGACTTTCAGTCTATGAATTTTCTTTTGGGTTAGATGGGTTTCTTGTAGACAGCATATGGTTGGATGTTGTTTCTTGATCCATTCTGCCAGTCTGTTCCTTTTAATTGTTGAATTGAGGCCATTTACATTAATGGTTATAACTGTTATGTATCATTTTATTGTTGACATGTTATCTTTCTGCTGTTGTATCTTTATCTTTCCCTTCTGTTTAATTGTCTGTCTTGCTTAGTGGTTTTTTCCTACATGTATCTAGAATGTCTTTGAGTATTCCTTGAAGGATTGGTTTGGTGATCATGAAGTTCTTCAGCTGTTCCTTATCAAGGAAGTATCTTTTTTCTCCATCCATTTTGAAGGACAGTTTTGCAGGGTACAGCAGTCTGGGTTGGAAGTTGTTTTCCTTTAGGATCTGAAATACTTCACTCCATGCTCTTCTTGACTTCATTGTTTGTGTTGAGAAGTCTGCTGTGATTCTGATAGGTTTTCCTTTCTAGATGATTTGTCTTTTCTCTCTAACAGCTTTTAATATTCTGTTCTTATGTTGGATTTCTGGGATGGTGATCATTATATGTCTGGGTGTAGTTTTATTTTGCTTATGGCTGTTTGGTGTTCTATATGCTTCACTAATCTGAATGTCAGTTTCCATTCTCATTTTTGGGAAATTTTCAGCTATTACTTCTATAAATAGCCTCTTGATATCATTTGTGTTGTCCCCTTCTTTTTCATCTATCCCTATTAATCTTATGTTGTTTTTCTTTGCATCATCTTGCAACTGTTGGATTGTTATTTCCTGATTCCTTGTTATTTTAAAAAGTTTTTTCCTTTCCTGTTCACTAGCTGAAATCTTATCTTCAAGGTCTGAAATTCTGTCTTCACTTTCATTGAGGCAGCTTTGGCAACTTACAATAGAATTTTTGATTTCCTGTATATCTCTTTGAATCTGCTTTATGTATTCTGTTTGTTCCTTATACTGTTCATTCAGGGATTCTGTTTGCTTTGTTCCTCTAATTTTTTAGCTGTGTCTTCTTTAGGTGCATTCACTATGTCTTTCACTACTTTTATCATTTCTTCTTTTACCTGGGAGATTATTTCTAATTTGAGTTCCTTTATAGCTTCCCATACTTGCTTCTTTATTTCAGTTGATATCATTTCAGGTATTTCAGGTGTATGATTAGTATTTTCTTCTATGTATGTGGCTCCCAGGCTTTCTTGGGATGGGCTGGAGGTTTGAGACTGCATTTTGGTCTTTAATTTTGTCATTTTCCTATATTTTTGTGTTCCAAGCAGTGTCCCAAAACTTTCCCTGAGTGTGTTGGGAATCATCTCCTGCACCCTCAGCTCCTGGGACTCATGGGTCTTGGCTCCCCTGGTTGTATGAAGGTCGCTGGGCGTGGTCCACTCAAGCCCACAAAGCCTTTCAGTTTATTGTAATTTGTTATGGTGGCTTATGGAAATTAGCAAATATTATGTCTAATCCATTATGTCTATGTACTACAGATTCTTTGGTGTACCTCCACCATGTACATCTTTGGACACTAGTTTACTTTTCACTCCTTATCATAAATAAAACTATAATGAACATAATCATAAATGCTTCCATTACAAATTGTGTGACAGCTTTCTATAACTTGGAGCACTGGTGTTGTTGATTAGAGATATGTACTTTACTTGCCTGTGTAATGAAGGCTTTTTCCCCAGAACAGCTGTAGGATATTTGGGTTCTCATTTTTTTCTCTGTATTCCTGGAAATACTTGACATCAGGCAGCTTTCTTATATTTGAGATTTGATGGGCATGAAGTGTTGTCTTATTTCTGTTTTAAATCATCTATCTTCCTTCCTTCCTTTCTCTTTTTGGTGTGTTTTACAGGAGACTGAACCCATGGCCGTATTGATGCTAGGCAAGTGCTGTAGCACTGAACTACATCTGTAGCCTATCCTCCACACCCACTTCAAACTTTAAGACAGATTCTTGCTACATTGCCCAGGCTGGCCTAGAACCTTTGATCTTTAGGCCTTGTCCTGATTAGCTAGGATTACAGACATGTACCAGCACACCCAGCTGTTAAATTGCATTTTTGATTACTGACTTTAAAAATATTTTCATGAGTATGCTCATTTTTGGGCTTTTTTTCATCAAATCAATTGTTTTATATTATTCAGCCATTTCTCTCTGTGATAATTGCCTTTTTCTTGTTGATTTGCAGATATTTTTGTCACTCAATATGTTAATCTATTATCACATTTTGACTTTATAAATATCTTTTCTTTTTAGATATCTATTAACTTTATCTATAGTGCTATTTCTTGAACAGAAACCCTTAAATTTTATGTAATAATATTCTGTAATAATATTTATAGATTTTATTCCTTAATTGTTCATACTAAGAGTATACATTTAAAAATCTCTTCCTGGTTGTAGATTATAAAAATATCTGTTAACATCTTTATTAAAATTCTAAACTAAACCTTGATAGAGCCAATAGATCTTCTAGCTCTTACTTAGGTCTTATTTATGTCTTTTCCTTTAAATATAACATTGCTTGAGGATGTATGAAGAATGTGACTGAAGCAGTCCAGGTTTGCAAATTTTTTATTCTATGCAGTGAAGAAAGAGGATTATTATTCTTAGATCCAACTTGAATAATTATAGAGAAAGACTCTGCTTGACTGGTTAGAGTAGGATGGATACCTATTATTATGGCTTGATTAACAAAATATCTTAGTAAGTGTTAGGCAGACAAAACAATAATCACTATGATGGTGATAAGATAGCTATATACATTAATTAAAGCTATACATGGAGTTTGGGTATAGCTTAGTGGTAGAGCACATGCTCAAGGTTCTGCAGTCAATCTCCAATATCACGAAGAACAAAAACAGAAAAAAATGTTCTTTAGGGTTTAGAAGTAGAGACAATTGCACCTTCTAGGCAATTCTTTATGGCAGAAATAACACTTTCAGTAGACTGAAGTACAGGTAAAAATTGTATACAGATGAAATTATATGTATGGTAAATTCTAAGTAGAGGAAAAAGCATAAGTAAAATTGCAAAGGCAAGAAATTAGGGGTGTGTTCAGGGTATAATCCACTTGGCTGGACCACTGGATGTAGGAAAAGTTAGTGTGTGCCAGCTATCTGAAAAAATACTTTCAGAAGTTACAGTGGTCACATAATCAGCACTCACTACATCAGCTTTGCCTTTAATAGAACCCTGACTGATTGGGGAGACAATATGCTCTTTTTTGGGCTAAACCTTGATGAATCTAAGCTTGCTGTGGCAATTCAGCTCCCCTTTGCCTGACATTAAATTTCCCATGCTGCCTGGAAATGGAGGTGGCCATAGGATTCAACACTGGCCAGCAAAATGCAAGAACACATTTCATAGAACTTTTCTTTCCATTCTCTTCTGTGTGGCACTGCAGCAGCTATCTTGTATCCAAATAGAAAGGAAAAGAAAATTACATGTTTCAATCCAGAGTTCTGACATCACTAGAACCAAGTTCAACAGTGAGGTCCAAGTCTCACAGCTGTAGCATTTCTGTGGTTGGTTTGGTTCAGCGCTCTGTGTTGCTATCTTGAAGTTATGAAAAAAAATTTTTTTTGGTGTCTGGGATTGAACCTAAGGCCTCATCATGCTAAGTACCGGCTTTATTGCTGAGTTATGCCTCCTGCTTCTGCTATAAATAACTTTTAGCAAGAAGCTCTGCATTATCATTTTTACCTGGACCCACACAAATTATGTAGCTACCTCTGAATAGAGCTACAGTGAAAATTCTGAACTCTCCTATTTCTAATCCTTTTGTTAATAATAAATGTCCTGGAGAAAAGTCGGCGACTCCTGAGAATCAGCCTTGCAGGGACTGGGAGGATCCAACAAGAAGCCAACTAGCCAGCCCTTCAGCTGTGCAGGCTTCCAGGAAAAGTCAGTGCCTCCAGTGAGAATCAACCCCCCTCCCTCACCCCATGCCATAAGCAATCTGCTGGTTCGGAGGACAGCCTGAATTGATAGCAACTAAGGTGCAAAAGCAACTAAATGCTTGTATCATCTGGTTGACTTTGCAGGCCTTGGGCTGGTGTCTGAGCATCTCTTGGGAGGATGACAGTATGCAATATAGAAAATATGGGGGATTTCCTTCTATCTTGTCTTTGAAAACCAATATTGGTCTCACTGCTTTGGTTTTTTCTGATTGTTTTGCTTTATTCAATATTCTGTTTTGATTGGTTTTAATCTGTTTTGGTTTTGGTTTGATTTTTCTATACCTGATGGAATGGGCAACTATTGTGATTACAAGATATACTATGGTAGCTATTGTTGTTTTCCTAGTATCCTGCTTTGAAGTTCTGTACCAACTTTGCTGCTTTGTTTTGATCAGTTTTGTTCTGTTTAGTTTTGTTGAATTTTACTGTCTTAAAAAAATGGCCCTTGTGAGTGAAAATACCACTGATAGGGCTTTCTGTTATTCATGGTTGAACACCTTCCGATACATTAAACTTGAAAGAAGATTCCTGGATTCTCCCATCTGGGCAACAAAGCTATAAATTCTATAACCAACACGAATTTTGGATTCACTGTACAATTTGAGTGTTCAAACACCTGATCTTCAGTCTCCTTATTTAAAAAGATTTTTTTGTGAAGTACTTGGGATTGAACCCTGTGGTGCTCTACCATTGAACCACATTCCTAGCCCCTTTTATTTTTATTTTTCATTTTGAGATTTTTTTTTTTTTTGTACTGGGGATTGAACTCACAACCTCACTCTTGCCAAGCCGGCTTCTATGCCACTGAGCTAAATCCCTGGCCCTTGAGATGGGTTCTTGCTAAGTTGTATCAGCCTCCTAAATAGCCAGGATTGAAGGTGTTTACCACTGTGTCCATCTTAGTTCCTTATTCTTGAAATGGGGATAAGTAATACTGACTGGTCAGAGTTATGATAGGATGAGACGAGTTAACATGTAAAGCTTAATATCTTTGTTTAATAAATGTCACAATAATAATTGCTGCACTATGTTTTCATTTCCACATCTCCCAGTCAGGCCAACTGAGGGGCTGGGTTGTGAATCAGTGGTAGAGCACTTGCCTGGGATGTTCAAAGTCCTAGATACATACATACATACATACATCCCACACACAGGACAGTAGGTCCTCTGGGACAAACCACCTTCAAATACTTTTTTAAAAAACCCCAAAGGTTAAGGAGAAAAAGATGACATTGTTTAAATTGAATATTTAACATAATCTAAAGCTGGAAAGAGACAGAGGGAGGAGAGGGGAAGGTGAAGTAAAAAGGATTGAGATGTGATATGCATATGTTGTGATTTAGAGCAAGAATGTCTCAAAGGCCACATATATTCATACATGGGGCTTATGTAAAGTGACTTAATTATGAGAGTGATATAACTGACTTGTTCTAAGGAGGTAGGGTCTGATCAGAAGAGGTGTGTCACCAGGGATGTGACCTGGAATGGTATATCTTATTTCCTGGCTCCTCATTTCTCTCTCTTTCCTGTTCACTATAATACAAGCAGCCTCCCTTAACCCAGGCCCTTTGATCATACAGTCTCTGTATTTAAAGATGTCAAATAATGGATTTAAATCTCTGAAACTATGAGCCAAAATAAATCCTTCCTTCTTTAAATTATGGGTATTAAGTATTGTGTCCCAGTGAGATAAGAGATTAGAGGTGTGGCAAAACTGGCTGGGGAAGTAGGAATGACCTCTTCATTACAAAACTCTGGAACACAGATACAGAACAGTTCCCAAAGCCCTGCATGTAGACTTCTTGTGAGAAATGGAGCAGGTCCTGAGCTTTGGACAGCATAAAGGGACAGAGATGTCATGAAAATCTGGCTATCCTGGCTTTCTTTATGGTAGCCCACACTGTAACCTCCAGGGTGTATTTTTCTATGGGCTTTTTCTTTCTTACTTGACTCAAGCTGGCTCTACAGAGCCAGTTTCACCCTTACTCTTCATTTTTACTTTTTCAAATAAACTTTGCTACTGTTTCTTTGTTTGAGATGAAAAGAACCTAGAAACCAGCCCCAGAAAGACACACAAGCACCACAAAACCCAGTAATGTTTAATTGGTGAGCCTTTCTTCTTCTTTTTTTTTTTTTTGTACCAGGGATCGAACTCATGACCTAGTGCTTGCCAGGCAGGCAGTCATGTCGCTGAGCTAAATCCCTGGCCCCATGGAGAGCCACTTTTAGAGGGAGTTACCAAAAAACTTAACACTTCAGAGAAGACAAGATGGCTGATCAGTGAGCAACAAAATACAAAGCGTCCCGGGAGAAACAGCTCATTTACCAGAATAAAACACCCTGGAGAGACCCAGACAGAGGGAGATGGATCCTCTTGACACAGAAAGAAACTAAAACATAAAAAAGCTCGTCAAATATGTCAGGACTACAAGTGAAAGAGCTAAAAATTATGGGACACAGCATTTTCCTTTGCAGCTACCCACCAAGTTTGCAAAGGCCTGAATCAGCGATGGTCAGCAGAGCTGCCCAAACTCATTCCCGCCACCACTCACAGGAAGCAAAGCAGCGCTGAGGTTGGGGGTTGGTGAGCCCAACAGAGAGTGGAACTTGTGAAGGGACCTTCATTAATCCACGGTCAGTGCTGGGAATGAGACTCCCCCACACACACATGGGAAGGGCGCGACCAAATGGGCGACATGTTGGAATCAGGCAGGAGGAGCCTGAACTGGGAGCGACACTGACTTCAGTTGGTCCCTCCTCCCAAGAGCAGATTCATGGGATTGGCTTGGACTGGGCTGCTCCCCTGGCCAGGACCCAATGAGCCATCCCAAATCAATTCCCTGTGCTTAGCAAGCACTAACCAGGTGAAGGCCCCTGAAGTTTGGTTGGCCGGGTGGGGAGGGGCAGGCAAACACAGCCGCTGCTTACACCTTAGTGACAAGAGCAGGCAGGAGAGGGTGAGTTCCCTAACCAGTGTGCTTTGGAGGAAATGTGGCCAACAGGGAAGGGGGTTGGGACCTGCACTGTAACCCATGTGGAGGAAGCCAGAGCCATGACAGGAGAGGCAGGAGGAGACCCCCACCCAGAACCCTGAGACCAGTGATCCAGGAAAGAGAAAAACAAGGGAGACGGAGGGCAGCAAACACGCAACATCAGACATGGCTTCAATGGACATTAAGAGATATCTTCGGGACCTTGTAGATAAGCTCAAAAATGAAATATTAAATCAGGTAAAGCAAGATATGAGTAGAGTAATAAAAGAAATGCTCTCAGGAAGCATCTCTCAGGAAGATATAGATGGAAAAAGGGAGGAGCACAAAAAAAA
>PVLA01002074.1:0-110625 GCA_004027455.1 Hydrochoerus hydrochaeris
AGTCCTCACAAAGGGGTTATCTAGAGGGCCTCCAGCAACCCCCCTGGAGTCTCCACCCTCAACTCCATATTGAGCATTACATAAAAACATACACATGTGAACTACACAAATTACAATTATCAGTACAAAACATTTCAAGATCCCCGCGCCCAATTCCCACATGCGGTGTCCTTTTCCTGGAGAAGCGATTGTCACAAGGTGTGGATGGACTAGGACGCGGCATGGACAGAAAAGGGCGCCGCACCAAATTTCTTAAGCATAAGTGATATCACATATGATCAAATGTGCCTGGGCATTCAAGTTCAAAACTTCTTGAAGTGTTTATTCTGTTAGCCCATTTTGTTCTGCCATGAACATCTGGAGCATTCAGGAAGTCTTGCTAGCATTTCTCAATATTTTCCAAGCTCAATCACTCAGACTACAAAAAAAAAAAAAAAAAAAAAAAAACAATTTTAGAACATGTGTTTGAAACTTCAAGAATCAATGAAATAAACTGATCCAGGATTATCATCTGATTCTATTAAATTGGTGCACATCCTTCACGTGAGACCTGGTTAACCATCCCACTCCATTATGACACCAAACTTTAAATTCTCTTTTGCTAGTTAGGATCATATTATTACATGATTAGTAAGACTTTTTAAAACTTTAGGTATCGTTTATCTCTATTTCTCCAATGACATTAACAATTTACATAAATTGAGCATTCTGATAAAGAGCATTCTTTAGCAGGACTAAAAGCTAAATGTTTCTAATTTATACTGCATTAAGCTTCTCTTCCACAGATCAACATCAAAGATATTTACTGACTTTAATTTTATCCTAAAATTATTTTTTTACAAAATGTAAAATTCTATGAGTGACTGAGACATGGAGGAATAATTCTAAAAAGAACATTTTCCCTTGTTGACTGGAGTCCAGAATGATGCTTCTCAGCAGCTTTGTCTGCATTCCAAGCCCAGGAATTCTCATTTTAATTTAGAGTGCATAAAGAGGCCCTTTCTTGGGGAATAAACAAGAATCGAATTCACTTTAGGAAATTCTTCACATACAATATTTAAAATAACACACATTTCCATACCCCATGACCATGGACTATGACTCAGTATCATGATCCAGGAGATCTCAAATAGGCCAGAGGAAAGAAAACCAAATGCAGGTGATGAAGATGAAAGCAAGTGTAAGGCAAGAGCTTAGTAAGAAATTGGAGTTCATCAAACGACACAAAAGGTGGCAATAGAAGGGTCAAAGGTATCTAGAAAATAAAGCCAGTCAAGAAAGTCTCTAAGAAAGTATTGTGATCACCTGGGCTGAACTGGTTTTAACCATCTATTTCTTAACATGGTCGGGACCAAAAACCATAGGAAGATGCTTGGTTCCTGGTAGCCCAAGGCCTTTCACTTAGGACCAACCTTACTCTAAATCCACTAACCTGGGAGCCAACAGCTAATCCCACTCCCATTTCATAGTTACTACATAAGCTTTGGTGCCAAAGGAAACTGGTACAAGGCCCAGATTCACCATTATGAACTATAGGATTTTGGGCAACTTGGCTGTATAATCGCTATGTATTTGTAAGCTAGTGATTAAGATAAGTCCACTTCATTTGGCTTATATTAAACAAGCGAATATATGCATACTTTTATATACATATGTGTTCATGTATTTGATGGCTTAATTACCTAAATTTCATATAATAAGTACCCAAGAAATAATATGTACAGAGTTTAGTTCTCCCTCTATTATAACTTTATTAAATTTTTGAGTTTTAAAATACTTAATTCTACTAATTGAGTTTACTTTTGCTTTGAAGGTAATTAAAACAAAATGAAAACAGCATAAAGATAACAAGAACCTAAAACTAATTCTATTTTGGCTTAAAGTTTCTTGCCCAATATTTACTTTCATGCACTGAATGAAAACAATATGATAAGACATTAATTCTAATTAGAAAATTAAGGTAGAATTTGAAAACACACAAATAGAAAACAACCTTTCAGTTTCCTAACAAGTCATACGTCTCAAGAGAAATGAATAAACAATGTCAGAGTCCTACTCATGTATATACTCTTTTTTTATTTCTGGATATAATTTCTCCAATTTGTACAGATGAGGAGCTTGCCCTGGGGTTTTCCAAACACTAATAATAGAAGATTTGCATCCTATGCCTCAAAATAAATTTCCATTGCAAATGAATTAGAGCCTACAATTTAGATATTTTAATCACAAACACGCAAAAAATAAGTATATTCATGAAAGACAGACACAACATAACTGGTAAAAAAGTTCACTTAAAAATATTAGCATTAGTGGTCACTTTGCATAAGTATAAATGTATAAATCTCTCTTGCATTTAAATATAGGGTTGACCAAACTCTTTATTTTATTCTGGTATTATTATGAAAATTCTTTCATCATTAAAAGACTTATCAGTCATTTCAGTTTTTGCTACTTAACAAGTTGTGAGATTTCATTGAAAAGTAAAATAAAGAGTGAAATCATTAATATATGATTATTTAAATTTATGGCCACCACATTAACACATGAGATCAATGCCATATTTAACATGCATGGATTTTTGCCTCTTTCTTTTTTTCTTTCTTTCTCTGACTCCCTTTCTCTGATTCTTGTCTCAGAAGACACAATAAATCATTAAATATTTCCAAATATTTCTGAGTTTGTAGCTAAAACTCACATCAACATTATCTTTTGTGTAAGAGTTTTCTCAAGGTTCTAGAGAAATCTATTTTTGGGTTAACATAATTATAAATATAGAAGCTATTTGTACATGACCATACATTTTCTGTTTAGTATCAGTTTTTAAAGTTATTTTTCAAATATAAAGTCAACAAGGAGACATGAAGTCCAACTTCATGATTGCAATAAAAGTCAGTGAAATGGAAATAAAGTAAAAACAAAATCAGATGAATGTTCTGGAGGGCAGTTTGAAATTCACCATCAATCTTAAATTTTTATATATTTTGTCAGATTAATCCCCTTGCTAGAAATATATTTAATGAGGAAAAATCAAAAGTATACATATATTTATAAAATGAAAACATAATTATATTTTACTATGACAAATAGAAATATCTAAAATGTTTCAAAGTATGAAATTAATTAAACAAATTGTTAGATCCATATACTATACAATTTTTAATTATTTATTTGACAACATGGAAATGCACTTATGGTAAAAAGTTAAATGAAAATAAATAATCTATACTATTCCTTCAGTTTTGGGAGGATCTAGGGTAAAACTGCTAAAAGATGAGATTAAAGGAAACTTTCATTTTCTTTTACATTATGTTTTCCACAATAAGCACATATTATTTATTGACTTAAACAAATAAGTGCTACATGGATATCTAGGTATTTCATGAAGTGGACCAAAAAACTGTTAAAGAGAATGAAAGTAATTTTATAAATTTTCAATTATTTTATTGTTTGTGGGAAATATAATTCAGATAAGTAGTAAATTCTGAGGGGACTCTTAATTATCTTGTTTCCTTTATTTTCCTTAATTAGCAAGATATTTTACAAGCTGTCTCAAAGTGTCCTTAAGAAAAACGCCAAGAAATACATGCTAGCTGTTATCGAATTAAGAAGAAAAGTAAATGTTTCTATTAGCATATCAATAAGCTATTAATGGATTGATTCCAGTCTTTTACCATTATATCACTGCCCATAATGAAGAAATACTGACCATACTTATTACATCTGTAGCTGATGAGATTGTTGATGTGACAGATACACTCTGTAATGCAGGGTCAAATGATATAGAGAGATTAGAAGAATGGAGAAAATCAAGTTGTTTTATTTTTAACAAAGAGAAACCATTCCCAATAATGGAAAAACTGAGGCCAGGATCCCTAGCATGCTAAAGCCTACCTAGAAAACAGTTATAAGGTGGGGAGAATATTATTTATTGCCTCAGTAATTACATATGAAATGAGCCCATGTATAATAGATTTAGAGGTTAGTAGATTACCTCAAAAAAAAAATACAATGGCAGCTGTGTGGTCTTGTAGATACAGAGACTTCAACTCAGTTTAACACTATAACAAATTTTGTGGTGCTGATATAGGGGAATGAAACTCTGGACCTACTATGTCCAGTAGAAGCTCGTGTTCTCTAAAGTCAAAGAATGAATTTTAGGAACAACGGAGGTAAGAGCAGAATATATATACATATCTATATCTATCTATCTATATATGTATATATACATATATATTTTAAAGATTTTATTTAAAGAGAATCAAAAGCATGTAAAGGGTAGAGATAATAAAGAATTCCAAAAAAAAGATAAACAATAAGAAATCACTAGTTAATAAATTACATATTATCCTCTTAGAAATAGTTGTTCAGGTTACAAAATTAAAGCACACAAAGTAGATAGTCAAACAGTGAGAGTGTGAACAGCTACACATGCATGAATCTTTATGTATATTTCTATCCTTTCTGTATTAGAGGAAAAAACAAAACTTAGCAAGACAAAACACAACAAATTCCTATAAAAACATGAAACCAAAAAGTCATATAAAACCACAGTACAAGGTGATCTACAATGATTACTGTGCTGTTTCTTATTATCTTCAATAGAATGTCTATATCATCAGGCATAATTGAATAAATAGCAGTATAATTGAGTATAGCAGTAAATAACAATATTAGTAAAATAAAACATTGTAGACAGTATAAAACTTCAAAGACAGGCAATAATCAAACTAGAGTGGATATTCTAGTGGATCTTGTCATCTTAAGTGCAGTTGCCCATACTCTCAGACTTGATACTATCAATCATAACAGCTTTGAATAAAATCTATCAATGCAAAACAGCGATCCAACAAACCAGATTCGATTACGATCAGTCATGGTAAAACTGTGTAGGTTTTACAGAGCTTTAGATTAAGTTAATAGGAAATTAAGGATGACTACCATACTATATCCTGTTATTTTCAGGATTACTGTCTGTGCCCTCAAATCTAGTACAGGTAGAATGACTGGAACAGAATATAATACATCTAAGCAGAGTAGTGTGAGTAATGTGTGATTTAAATCCTGGTACACTATTAACAATATAGTGTATCAAGACCATCTATGTGAGAGTTTCTAGTTATCCTTCTCTGCCTCATTTCTGCTATGCTATTTTTCTGCCTTTGTCTAGTTTTCTCCTTCATTCTATTGCCTGCCCCACTCATTGAGGCCTTTCTGCCACTGTTCCTAAAATCCTGGTATTTTTTTTTTCTCTCTTTCTAGAATGTCCTTCAGTATTCTCTGCAGGATTGGATTGGTGGTCACAAACTCACCCAGCTCCTCTTTGTCATAGAAGCATCTTGTTTCTCCATTAATTTCTAGTGACAGCTTTGCAGGGTACATCAATCTGGGCTGGAGGCCACCTTCCTTCAGGACTTGGAAGACTTCACTCCAAGGTTTTCTTGATCTGATGGTCTGTGTCGAGAAGTCAGTCATGATTCTGATGGGCTTATCTTTATAGGTAATCTGTTTCTTTTCTCTGATGGCTTTTAATGTTCTGTTTTTATATTGGATTTCTGGTATCTTGATTATTATATGTCTGGGTGTAGCTCTGTTTTGGTTGTAGGTGGCTGGAGTTCGGTATGCTTCACACAACTGAATGCCATTTTCTTTTCCCATGCTTGGGAAGTTTTCCTTAATTATTTCTGTGAATAGCCTTTGTAATTCACCTGTATGTATTCTGCTTCTTTGTTCACATTTCTTATTCTTAAATTGTAGATTCTCTTGTCATCCTCTAGCCTTTGTATTGTTATTGCCTGTTTCCTTGTTATTTTTGATCACACATTGCAAACTTGTCTTCAAATTTTGATAGTCTACCCTTAGTTTCTTTTAAGGCATTTTGCCAGCTTTCAATGGAGTTTTTAATTTCCTGGTAGTCTTTTTGAATCTGCTTCATGTATTCTATATTTTCTTTATATTATTTATCGAATGTTTCTCTCCTTTTTTGTGTTTCTCCCTTCTTCTGTCTGTATCATCCTGAGAGATGCTTCCTAAGAGCATTTCTTTTATTACTCTACTCATATCCTGCTTTACCTGATTTAATATTTCAGTTTTGAGCTCGTCTACAAGGTCCCAAAGATATCTCTTAATGTCCATTGAAGCCACATCTTATGTTGTGTATTTGCTGCCCTGTCTCCCTTGTTTTTCCTTCTCCTGGATCAGGGCTCTGGGCTGGGGGCCTCCTCCTGCCTCTCTCTCCTGTCATGGCCCTGGCTTCCTCCCCACGGGTTATAGTGCAGCTCCCAGCCCCCTTCCCTGTTGACCACGTTTCCTCTGAAGCACACTGGCAAGGGAACTCTGCCCTCTCCTGCCTGCTGTTGTCACTGAGGTGTAAGCAGGCTGTGTATGCCTGCCCCTCCCCACTGGGCCAACCAAACTTCAGGGGCAATCACCTGGTCAGTGGGTGCTAGGTGCAGCGAATCGATTTGGGACGTCTCATTGGGTCCTGGCGAGGGGCACGGCCCAGTCCAAGCAAATCACAGGAATCTGCTCTGGGGAGGGAGCGACCAACTAAAGTCATTGTCACTCCCAGTTCAGGCTCCTCCTGCCCTATTCCAACATGTTGCCCACCTGGTCACACCCTTCCCGTGGGGGGGGGTTCTCACTTCCAGCACTGACGTGGATCAAAGAAGGTTCCTCCACCGGCTCTGCTCTCTGCTCTCCGTTGGTCTCAAAAACCCCCGACTTCAGCGCTGCTGTGCTTCCTGTGAGTGGCGGTAGGAACAAGTTTGGGCGGCTCACCTTGCCGGTGCGGATTCAAGCTGGTGCAAACTTGGTGGGTCATCACTAAAATGCTGTGTCCCTTTAGTTTTTAGCTGTTTCAGTTGTAGTCTCAAAGTATTTGACGAGCCTTTTTAAGTTTTAATTTCTTCCTGTGTCAAGAGGATCCATCTCCCATTGTCTGGGTCTCTCCAGGGTGTTTTATTCTGGCATATGAATTGTTTCTCCTGGGAGGCTTTGTATTCTGTTGCTCACTGATCTACCATCTTGTCTTCTCTCCAGAATATATTTATTGAGAGAAAGAAAGCTTCTGTCTGAAGAGAGAAGGGGTCCAGAGTTGCCAAGGACTCTGTCTTTTCAGGGACTTATATAGAATAAAACCATAAATTCAAGGTGGGGGAAGACTGGGAGCTCACAAGGCAGATGGGCATAAGGTGGTGATATAACTATAGTTAGCCAATAAGATCAATGGTTCAGGTAAAATTGATTAAATTGGGGACAAATGGGGAAGCAAGTCTAAGCATTTTAGAGAGCAATGACTCTTTCCTAAGGGGATGGGAACTGTTTAGGGTATCAATCCTCAGGTTATGGGTGCATTTGTTTGGTCTTTTGTCTTGAGGTCTGGTTCACAGCAGCAGGCATTTGTCTCCCCACAGCTGCCAGCTGTCTGCACTGGCTCTTCCAAGGATCCAGCCCTCTCTCACTGCCTATAATATTTCTAACTCAGCTGCCTGCAACAGTGCTAGGGATCAAACCCAGGACCTCACAAGTGCTAGGCAAGCAGTCTACCACTGAGCTACATGCTTATCCTAAGCCTTCAAAAATCTAATGGGCTGACTTCAAACAATATATGACTCTTATTATTGAAGGAATTCATTGATTCACCTGTGTTCTAGGTTCTTACATCACTATTGGAATTACAAAAGTGTCTTCTAGACATGCCTACTTACACCAGGAGCACACAATGCACTCAAGGCATACTAGTAATCTCTGTACCCTGGATAGAAATATTTCCATAGTTTTACAGATACCAAAGTAGGGGTAACTAATTTTGATCAGATACACCCAAACTGCCTCACAAATGGTGTTTCAAGTAGTTTTAGTCAGCTTTTGAATATTTGGGCGAAGTTCATGTGATAATCACCTTAAAAGGAGGAAGGATTTACTTTGTATCACAGTTCAGAGGTTTTATTCATGCCCAAACAATAGTGTTTTTAGGCAAAATACTGAAGAGTAGAATGCAGGTTTTGATTTATGGTTGTATTACATTATTTTTAAGATCTCTTGAATATTTACTATAACATTGTAGTTAGTATGCTTAAATTCTCTATTATTTTGAAGACATTAGTTTAATAACTTGATTTTTGCCATTTATTTATAATCTTATATCCTTCTCTTAATCAATCAGATAAGAAAGCAGAAAAGCAATCTAATATGAATGACATATAGCAATTAAATCTAAAGAAAACTCAGTTATTTTATGATTCTGTTCTTTAGATTTTTATTTAAAACATTTTCTACTATAATTTCCAAATGTCA
Organism: Hydrochoerus hydrochaeris; assembly: GCA_004027455.1. Classification (NCBI taxonomy): domain Eukaryota; kingdom Metazoa; phylum Chordata; class Mammalia; order Rodentia; family Hydrochaeridae; genus Hydrochoerus; species Hydrochoerus hydrochaeris. The sequence continues at coordinate 8,296 of PVLA01002074.1, forward strand.
TTTTTAATAAATACCTTTCTTAAAGTGTCTTTATAAAGAGAGGACAGACAATTAAGATTTCAAAGTGGGAAGAATAAAAATATTCTTTCAAGGGCCCTAAAAATAGTTTTGCTAATTAAAATGTTAACGGAAATGAAAAATAAATTGATACACAGTGCTATGAATCTGCATAATGTCTCTCAAGCTGAAATCCCACAGTCAGGTAATGAGCCACAGAGGCCATCTTTCAGTTGGAACAGAGTTCAGTCACAATGAAGAGGTTTTAGAACTCATCCATTTAATGTGCACTTGGGTGAAAAATTAGAGGAATCCACCACCTAAAAAACCCCACAGAGCTACTAAACTCACAGTGATGCTATTTTTTCCCTATTGTCACTAGACCCTGAGGCAGAGAACATGGCTACAACTTGCTAAAAACGTTGGGACTGGTAAGAAGAAAGTTGAGGTGGATATGATGTAATATCTATAAGTAGAGTAAGCACTAAAATTTGAAAAGGCAGACAGTGTGATGGATCTCATATGAACTTCAGTGTTGACCTTTATTTCTAATCGCCTTTCAAATTCAGAAGAAATAACATTAAGCAGGCTGTGTTAAAAAAAATAGTTGTGTTTCTCTCAATAACAAATACTAAAGGAAAATCTTGACATTAATTGACAGTCAATTGTAAGACATGAACATTTTATTAAAATACATAATTTAAGTTTAAAGATAGATAATTTTGTTGCTATTTAAAAATATATGTTTCTTTATCGTGGCAAATGTATTATATATCATCTTAGTGATAAAGAAGAACAAAAGAAGTAGCTACAGTGTCAAATATTTGCTCATTTTTCTCCAAGTTATCTTGGTTAATTTATAGAAAGTAATTTTAAATAGATTTCATAGATTCTCATAAACTATCATTTTCAACAACAAAAATAAACATGCAGGAAAAGTTAGGTGATCATGTCTGTTGAAATGTTTATATTCTGTTCCTCTTGGAGGGAGAATAGTGAAGAGAATCTCAAATACTGTAAAGGTGTGAAGTTTTCCAGAAAACAGGATAAACAGATATAGAGATGAATTTGTCAGAATGTCAAGGCTGGGGACATGGCTCAGTGGTAGAATGCTTGCCTAGCATAGATGAGGCCCAGGGTTGAATTGACAGCACCATCACACACATGCAAAAAGCAAAAAAGTCAAAATTTATTTACAAAAAAATTTACCTGAAATTATCTCCTCAGTATTTTAATGTACCCAACACAGAGATGATGTGTTTACTATGCTTGTATGTATATGTTAATTACACATACAGAGAAAATGACTAAAGTTATGCATCTTTACAGGGATGAGGAATATGTTCTATTGAATTTTCAAGCTTTTCTACAATAAGTATAAATTTCCTTTGTGATTACAAATAATTTCCCCAAATCTGTGTATCAAAAACTATTGGGCCAAGATAGCAGGTCATCTTCTAGAATGAATATGTAGAGCAAAACAATAATTCTGACATTTTAGTTTATAACTCTATTACCTTGATGGTAGTTTTGTAGCAGAAAATGCCCCCCACCCCCCCACCCACACCCACCTCCACCCCACCACCAGCAGTCTGTTAGTTGCCCAAGTAACAGTTCCTGTTACTTTTGTCTCCTAGAAACAGCCAGTTATTGTGATGCATAGCTGTTCACTATGATTCATGTTTTAAGAACCAATCAAAGACAGCCAAGTACTCTACCTCTGCACCTCTCCTCTTTGCAACCCCTTAAAAACCTCCATCCACGATGACACAATGACTTTTTGGTTTCATGTTTTTATAGGAATTTTTTTGTTTTGTCTTGCTAAGTTTTGTTTTTCCCTCTAATACAGAAAGTATAGAAATACATGCAGAAATTCATGCATGCGTAGCTGTTTACACTCTCACTGTTTGACTATCTACTTTGTATGCTTTAATTCTGTAACTTGAGCAACTATTACTAAGAGAACAATATGTAATTTATTAACTAGTGATTTCTTAGTGTTTATTTATTTATTTTTTAATTCTGCATTATCTCTACCCTTTACATGCTTTTGTTTCTCTTTAAATAAAAAAAAATGAAAAAAAAAACAAAAACAACCTCCATCCCTGGGCCTTCAAGGCCTAACATTCTGAGGAACAATTGACTCCTTGTCAGTTAAATAAATCTACCTCCAAATCCTGGGCATCATGCTGGTATTTCTGTTGCTTCAGTCCAGTTTGACTTTGTAGCAAGGAGCAAAGTCTCCATGCTGGAAAGTATTCCCCTTGTCACTACACTGAACTTTGGGACTCTAATTTGATCTGTGGTGCCATTTGATTCATTTTACTTAGGCTGCTGACCACATTGTTACTGTCTGTCTTGGCTGACGAGCAAGGGAGGCAAAGTTGGTATCCAATGGTTTAATCACTTTTTGAACAAAGAATAAAGAACCAACAAGTAAGACTTTTTCTTGAAAGATTTCTGGTCAAAATGAGAATTGAAAAATAAACATGATATACTATGAACTACATAATGAAGCACTAAATATAGTTCAATTCTTACAGGATGTCTTTAATGTTGTCTGTATACTAGCCACTAAACAATTCTAGATAGATAAAAAATATAAATTGCCTACTCTATAGTCCTCTATTTTATGATTATTGGAATTCTTTTTTTTTTTAGGTTTTTATTTTTTTAAAATTTATTTAGAGAAAAGCAAAACAGAAAAAAATGGAAAGTGCTTTAAAGGATATAACTGTACATAAGTTTAATTGTGCAAGACAGATAACCATACTACTAAGTTTTTGTTAGTTCATCAGACAGAATGGTTTGTATTGTCATTGTTTGATTAGCTACTTTTTATTGGAATTCTTTTTTCTTTTATTAGTATGTTTCCAGTTCATAAAGTTTACATTCATTTTATGGAGTAGGTAATGTACATAACCAAGCTGGGTTTGTTTTGTTTTGCCTATTTTCCCTTTTGAGACAAAGTCTCTCCCTATACTTTAGGCTGGCCTTGGACTTGCATACGCAGCCTGGGCTGGCATCAGACTCACAGGAATCCTCCTACCTCCGCCACTCAAACACTGGATTTTAAACTTGTGCCATTACATATGGCTCTTGATTGTTTTTAATTCCCTTCCTTTTCTCACCCACCACCCTCCCTCCTTCTTTAAATCCTTTTCACAATTTTCATTTTTGTTATTATTATTATTTGTTCATGCATATGATATACAATGATTACATTCACTGTGGGTATTTGGTACATGAAAGTAACATATTTTAAATCTTTTAGCTCCACCCCCTCATTCTCATTGATTCCTTTCCATTGCAAAAGATTTGTCTCCTTGTTTCCTTCTATCAAACCTTTATTTTGCTTTTTATTTGTACTTTGCCTAATGCAAATGAGAGCACATGGTATTTAAGCTTGTGTGTCTGATCTATTTTACTTAATGGTATATTTCCAGGGGCATCCATTTTCTTAAAAAAATGTCTCAAATTTATCATTCTTTATAGCCATAGAATTTATAGATACCCCACTTTATCCACTTTTCTGTTGATGATCATACTGGCTACTTTAAGAATTTAGCTATTATAAATTGTGCTACTATAAACATTGGCATGCATGTAACACCATAATATGATGTCTTCAGCTCTTTTGAGAAGATACATAGAAGAGAAATAAATTATTTATAGCAGTTTATTGGCTGCAAAAGAGCATAATGTTCTTCCTAAAATTATCAATGTGATATATTTTCCAATTCATAAAGGTCAATCTATTTCCCATTTTACTTTAACACTTAAGAACTATTTAAAAGTTCTTTAAAAGGGATTTTTATAACTATAATTAACAAGTTTTACAACCAAATATAATCCAATTTTTACTACTGCATTAATAAATATATATGAGAATTTACATTTTACATTAACTGATAAAATTTTATTAGAAAAATATTTTTTCCCCAAATTACATATGTTTAAAAGTAAATAATGAACCATGATTTGGATAACTGATCCAATTCTCTGACAACCACTTTGTACATTTAGTTCTAAACAATTATTTTATTTTTTTAGTAGTTTGACCAGGGAATAGTATAGAAAGACAACTATATTCACCTTTGTTCGTTGGCTGGGCCTGATTTAAATGCTAGATTGACACAGCTCAGTGTTGGAGTTATTTTAGGCAATAACTGTGTGATATCTGTCACCTGCTTTCAGAAGACTGACTACAGGATGAATGGAAAATCTGATCCATTTTTCATGGCCTGAAGCACATCTGGTGAGAAATATCTCCCTTCTTGATTTGGTACTCTGTGTCCTGCCCTCTGTTCTATTTGATTCATGTGGAAATGTGACTTTTGCTGGACTAGGATGACAACTTTGAAAAAATCTATAAATATCTTTGATGAATACTGATTCCTGAGGTCAAAATTGTTGAAAAGTCTAAACACAACCTATTCTGAATTTATATCTCAAATTACATTGTTTGGCCTAAGCTAGCCTTTTCCACTCTTATCTATAGAACTTTAACTTCTTTTTGCACATTGCACAGCTGTTATAAAATAAGCACAAGGACTTAACTCTCTTCAGTTTTTCTAAACAAAATTTGTTGTATAGCCTTAAGGAATATAATATGATGATATGCAATACACAGATAATAAATAGATCACTATTGTAAAGAGAATTATAACACCCATCAGCTCTTCTAAGTTGTCTATTGTTTTTGTGTTATTAATGACAAGTAAATCTACTTATTTTTTAGGAATCCCAAATATAGTACACTTACATAGCCCTCGTGGTGTAAACTTGATTTCTAGGCCACCCCTCTGCTACTTTGTGCCCTCATTATAGCTCCCCATTCATACCTTCTCAACACTTAGCCTGCTAGAAGATAGAATAAATAGGACTTGATCACAAAGGAATAAGTAAAGACTTTCTAAACAGAAATCCAATTACACAAGAAATAACATTGATAATCCACACATGGGATTACATGAGAGTGATATACTTATGTACACCAACAGAAACAAGTAACAGAGCGAACATACAACCTATAGAGTGGGAAAAAAGTTTTGCCAGGTGCTCCCCAGACAGAGGGCCAATAACTAGAATATGTAAAGAACTCAAAAAAGTGGATCCCTCAAAATAAAAGACCCAATAAAAAAATGGACAATTGAAATGAGTAGATAATTTTCAGAAGTATAAATGAGTTAAAAATGTATGACATCTCTGGCCATTAGAGAAATGCAGATGAAAGCAAAGCAAGATTCTATCTTACCCTGGAAAGAATGGCTCTCATCAAGAAAATAAATAGTAACAAATGCTATTGAGGCAGTGAGGGAAAAGTCTACACTGTTGATATGTAAAACTAATACAACTACTGTGGGGACCATTATGGAGATTTCTCAAAAAAACTAAAATTAGAAATGTCATTTGACACAGCTATTCCCTTTCTAGGTATCTTCTCAAATAGTTAAAGATATCATAGTACTGTAATACATGCATATCTATATTTATAGCAGCACAATTCATCATAGCTAAGTCTGGGTGCAGCCTACATATCCATCAGCAGATGAATGGATAAAGAAAATGACATTTATACACAATGCAGTGCTACTCTGCCATAAGAAGGATAAAGTTGATTCATTGATGGGAAAATGGGTGCACCTTGAGACATAATATTAAGTGAAGTAAATCAAACACACAAGCTTAAATGCCACATGGTTTCTCTTATATGAGAAACCCAAAGTATAAACAATTTAAAGAGCAAAATATAGTACAAATATTAGGAAACAAGGAGGTCATTTGCAAATGGGAAGGAGATCTAGGGCTATCAGGAGGCAGAAGGAAGAGGAAGGAGGAAGAAAAAATTAAGATGTGCTATGTACAGGTACCAACTCCCCACTAGGAATGTAATTATTATGTACAGTACTAATAAAAATATTTTTAGAAGAATGTTGAAGATACACAATTTAGTCCACAGGGGTAGAGAGTAGAGAGAGGGCTTATGACTGAGAATTTATTTAATATAAAACCAAGGAAACCACAAAATAGAAAAGCACAGTTTGTCTAATTCACATTTACTAACTTTCTGTTCTCCATAGAAATATTATTTAAATGTTCATCCCACATTGTTGTGCTTTATTTCATCATTTACAAATCATAGGCCTTTACTGATTTAATTTTTAATTTCATGTAATGAAGAAAAAATTGTAATTTTATCAAGAGACTTTCTTATTGCTTTTTGGCAACTGACATAAACACATATAATTGCAAAAAGAACTATTGCTGTCCTGTTTTAAAATGATAATTTTTATTAGTGCTTACGAGTATTACATGTACCTCCAGAAGCTATGATATGTCACATATTGCCTACCAAAACTCTCATGGTCATGTGGAAAATGTTTGATTTTAATGTAAAATCTGGACAATTATTATGCTGAATGCTTAGCTCGACTAGTGAAAGCTGCAGCTTTCTATCACTTGAGTGAGTGCTTTTTGGACCCACTCATAATTTCAAGCTGACTCTAGGGGCCTTTTATCCTGAATGGCAATATCTCTGCCTGAAGCATGGGCATGAAAGTCACAGCCAAATGGATCCCATCACTGCACTGGGTGATGTTGACTGCCCAGCTTCAGGCTCTGCTAACTGGAGAATTTTACCCTTGTGATACAGCAGCAATATAACTCCTGACTTGGTAGATGTCAAATATACAGAGTTCCTGGTCCCACAACATCAAGGAATGAATTTGTGAACCAAAGGAAGAGGTTATGAGAGTTTTATTGGAGAGAAGAAGAGCTCCTGGATTTCTAGGAGGGGTCCTGAATGGGTGGCACTGATGATCTTTGTCAGGGTCATTTGTACAACAAAGTCATGTGGATACAACATGGGCCAAGCTACAGTCTATCTATATGATTACGACAGTAGCCATGTAGCTAATAGTGATCCAGTAGTAAAATGAATCACATAGTGAGGGCACATGCCAAAAACAAAGGCATTTTGGGGAAGGGATGCATCCAGATGCTCCAGTCACTTACCTGTGTTGAATGATACCTACCTGGACTTCCTGGAGCAGTCAGTGCTAATTACAGAATAATTCTAAATTATTGTTCACGCCTTCAGAAGATATGCACTCTGGCCAGCGCACCTTCATATTGAGGCCAGGCCTTCTTCAGATGCACCTCCAAGTCACAATTTTTCTTTCTCTCTCTCTCTCTTTCTCTCTCTCTCTCTCTCTCTCTCTTTCTTTCTTTCTTTTTCTTTCTTTCTTTCTTCTTTCATTCTTTCTCTTTCTTTGTTTCTTTCTTTCCTTTCTTCCTTAATTTTTTCTGATTCTTTTTTGCATGTATATTTATTTATTTATTTACTTTTTGCTCAGTCCTGCTCTGACTATAAATTAATCTAAGTTAGCTGTCTATCACATTTGGACAAGAAAATTAGTCTTCATTGTCCTGATCCACATTTTCTATCTCTTCATATACTTAACAAGAATTATCTTTAGTGTTTGATGGTTAAAACATGTGGTGGATTGACAACTGGTGGCCAACTTGTAACACCAGCTGAACTGAATCAGCGTGGTGCTGGCCCTCCTGAGGATTGTTGTCAGCATAAAAGGGAGAAATAGAAAAAAGTGTTTTTGGTTGGTTCTCCTGTTGCTGTTTGTTATCCTGGAGGTGGTTGTAGAGTTTCTTTCCTGATATGGATTTGGCTGTTCTCATCGTCAGAGGAGCTCAGGACCTCATTGTCACTGACGATGGCTGTGGTACTTCTCAGGGGAGCCCTGTTCCTTATTTTGAGCATCACTTCCTGACTCCAATGCAGAACCCTCAGCCTACTGGCGTAGATCCTTCAGCCTGCTGCCACAGACTTTCCAGCTTCCATCACTGACCTTTGGACTTTCCCAGTGGGGATCCATGAGAAGGACTAGCATGAGACATTGTCATGGCTCTATGTCTTCAGCTGAATTCACGTAGGATGTTGCTGTGGGATCCAAGTCCTAAATTGAATTTTTTTTTTTTTTCGTGTAGACATATTTCCTCTATTGTTTGACACTTTGGGTGGCTATTTTAAAATAACTCCTTAAGTTATGTGTTCTGCATTAAATTATTTTCCTTGCAAACACTGACTACAACACTACATTATCTCATTAAGTATTTTTTCTTATATGGAGAATGTTTATTCAACTGTATAGAACAAACTAAATGTTGTCATCACCTAATTAGTTAAATATTATGAAATGACTTTTTTTCTACAAATGTTAGTTTGTGTCTTTAATGGTGACTAAACAACCAGGATTATTAAGGCTTGATTCCTTAAACAGTTGATATTTTTAATATCTTTTTTTGCCATGTAAACTTACAACTCTCAACCCTGATGATCATGGTTTGAGGAAGTAAATTTTTACATTTTTAAGAACAAATTCGTGATTTTGACGTACTAAATCATTTTGAAAAGAAAATTAGGATTTCCCTTATTAGCACCCTGAGATTTAACCTTTTTATCTGAAAAGCAATATGTGTCTTCAACATTCTTTAATTTGAGATTTATTTTGTTGCTGATCAGTTTTATTGCTATGGATCTTCAACATGGTAATTAAGTCTATCTGGAGATAGCAATGAAGGGAATATTGCCTGAAAACCATATTATTTATGAACTGAAATACTAAATTCTCCATAATCTTAGAAATCATTGAACAATGAAAATGTCTTAGGGATTAAAGACCAAGGAAGATAAATACTCAGAAATTTGAGTCTGCTGGTTGAAATCAAATCCAAATGACACATGGTAAACTGTCTTGTACATAACTATTTACTAGCATGATTATTATTTAAAAAGTCACAATTGTGTTTGAAATCTCTAATACATTATTATATATAAACTAACCTTTTCTTTGGGATAGGTCATTGCCGTCTAAATTAGCAGTTTTTCTTGTATGCATATTTATGGGTTCATAGAATAAGATGTACTGTTCAGTGCTTCCTTCTCTCTGGTTACTGCGCCTCAGACTGACATATTCACCAGGCAGTTCAGGGCCACCCTCCTAGCAGGCAAAAGTCCCTACACTGACTGTGCAAGAGCAGCAGATCTTTCGATGTCTTGCTATCTTATTTTGGAAGCAAGTATTTCTTATGTAACAATAATGTTTTAAAAATTACTCATTATCTTTATTAAATTCAATATCAAATTTTTCCAAGCATGAAAATATTTTTTTAAAAAGTTAGAGAAAGCTACAAATATATTATGAAAAAATTGTTTTCTGTCAACTCAAACATGACTAAGTTTCCACATTTTCAGTTAATTATCAAGATGGCCAAAATGGGCTATTTATTTTGATAAAAAGGAAATAGAATCTATTTAAAGTTAGCTTTTAGGAGATGGAAGGGTCCATTTTTCTCAAATCAGCATCTCACTATGTACTGGTACATAAGGGTATTTTGTAACAAGGAACAGAGGGGAGGGGAGAACACGAAGACAGCTGCCAGGTCCTCAGCTCATTCTCCTCTTTCTTGTGGAAGGATACTGGGTCCTGGCTCCTGAGACTGGCATCTGCATATTCTGTCACTTCTTCTGGGCTGAGAATTGTAAGGGCTGTTGGTTATATGCTCAGTAGGATGAAGTTTGGAGAGTTGCTTATCTCTAAAATAAAAACATGCTAAATTTTAAAATTCCACTTTGCTGTGCTGGTTACGGTAACACTGGTGAACTAAAATCTCTGTACATTTGGGGTCAGGGCTCTAATTCTAGCTGTAACTTAACCATCATATGAGGTAAAAAACAGTAAATGGAATTAAGTAACCTGAGTTTCCACCTAAATTTTTAAAAATTTTTCACAACTGTCTTTATGACAAAAATTCAACCAGTAGATGGTATTATTTATTTCAGTGAGAATAGTACAATTCCAATGTATTTCTAAAAATAAGCAAATAATTATTGAATGTAAAAATGAATAGAATCTCTCATATATTATTTATCTCCCCCACTAATTTATGCTCCAGTACACAAAGAGACAGAAAATCAACAGAGGTGTCCCTATTTGAGAATGGGTAAACATGCTAGCTTCAGGGGCTTTGTATGAGTTTTTCAAACAGTGATGGTGAAGAAAGACATATGTTTGGAAAGGTTAATTCTAGGACTTTATTGTTACCCTTGAAAATATAAAATTTGTGTATAAACATAAATCAACACATAACTGTATGTTTTTAAAGTACATTTCAGTCATTGTCATACAGGAATTGACTTCTTTAAAATAAATACAGGAAGTGTACGTACTGAGGACCTCTGCCTCTCTCAGGACATGAATAATGATACAGTTAATGTAGATGTGAAAGTTATAAAGATTGAGTTGTTTTTTAGAAACAAGACAAAAATCTTTGTGAACCTGAGATGGAACTGAAAATCCGTGATAGATGAAGCAGAATTTGCAGACTTGCCGATTTCTGGGTCCAGGAGCAACCTGAACAGCACGGTCTGGGAATTTTGACCCTGTGGGATGATAGACATGAAACCAATCTGGTGGTTTAGGGTAGAAAATCCTGCACATGCTGCCTAAAACCAGAGAGTCCCAGAAAAATGGAAGAAGACTTAAAAATCTAGCCTGCTCTGCTGCTCTGGCCTGAGGTGGAGGAAAAAGAAGCCTTCTGGAGGCCACACCAACCCAGATGCCTGCTGCGCTAAACCAGACTGGTCAGAGGAACTGTTATCACCTCTCACTGTGGCTCAGCAGCCAAGAAGCCTGGCATTGTGCTCATTGCTAGGAAGAAGCAGCAACAGAGATAAAACCTCTGGGTCAGGGGGTAGGACTGAGATGGAAATTTTCAGTCAATATTAGCCTATGAATCAATATTCCTGTGTGAGGAAAATTTAACAGTGATAGCCAACATGCAATTTAAATAATAAAAATTCTATTTTACTTTTACAAGAAAAAAACAGCATTCAGAATTATGCTTAAATATATTTCTTCTTTGAATAAAAATAAGAGACTCAGTCCAGGCACTTCTGAGAGCTTTTGAGGCAGGAGATTAACACTGGGGAAACTAGACAGCAAAGTGGGCAGAGGTTATAAAAACTCGTGGCTAAAATGTTGAATGAGATTTTCCTAAATAGAGAGGACATACACAGGACAAGGGATCCAAAATGATGCCTGGCTTGGGACTACCCAGCACTGCGGATCAATCAGAAAAGTGCTGTTTTCAGTCCTTCTTTTGACTCTGCTGCTGTCCGCAGGACCAATCAGGAGATGCTATTGTCTATCTTTTATTTACAGGTAGGCACAACCAATCAAAAGGCACCATTTCTGATCTTTCATTTACAACTGGTGAATGGCCAAACACATTTTTTCCTAAAAGACTGTTCATGTCTGGCTGAGGCCAAGCAAGTTGCAAGTAGGACAAATGTCCCAGTGCCTTGTTTGCATAAGGTGAATGGAGGTCTGTGTAGGTATTTGGATACTACAGACCCCTGTCCTCTTATTCTTGGGGCCACTAGGAGAATTTTCACCGGCTCACTCTCACCCTTTAGGTCATCTTTCATTTCAGCCTTCAATAAATAGGTGAGCTCGATGCTTTTCTCAATGTCTTGTCCAATCCTTTGTTCAAGAAACCAGGAACCTGGAAAGAATCCCCCAGGATGCACCATCCCATGGCAGTGTGAAGAAAAAATTTCAGCTATAATGCTCAAAAGCCAGATAGAGCCTAGTAAAAGTCAAAAAAGCAAAAATGCACAACAAAAAAGAAAATCCCTGAAATCTACTGAGAAGATTCCCACACAAACAACAGACTGAAGATAGACTTTCCAAGAGCAAGAAATCTTGCCTGAAGTCAGTAATTTCCCATTAAAGTTCTGAAACAAGCTAATTCTCCACCAAGAAGTCTATGGTTCATTAAATTTCTCCTAAGAAGGAGGGAAAATATATTTTCAGACATGTAAGAGATAAAAGATTTTGCTAGTTATACATTTTCAGAAAGAACTATCAAAAATATATCAAGAAGATTAAAATCAGAGTGAAAAATAGGAGACATAAAATATTGAATGTAAAGTTTGGTAAAATATGTTGGCAAATTCAATTAACTTTTCACAATAAGATGAAAGAGTTGGAGTTATGAAAGGTGAGATTAAACTACTCAAAGTAATAATGGATTTTAGGGTCAGTTCTTGCCTAATTTAAGAGGAAGAAAGGTATAAGGAATAATTTTATGTAACACAGGAAAAATAGAGAGTTATGAAATATAGAATAAAGAAGGGAAACAAAGACAGCTATGGATCTGCATAGGAAGAAAAGGGGAAAAGAAAAGAAAAGACTCAGAGCAGGGACTGTGCTTAAAAGGAGGGGAAATCATAATACAAGAGTGAAAGGGGCTTCAAGTTATATTTTAACATTTACACCTCAAAGAGAAAAAATATGAAGTAAATATGCCACAATGTTAATGTGGTAGCAGTTGCATAATTATTTTTATGATTCTTTGTGTTTTCAGAAAACAAACATTCCAAAATATAAACTACCAAGGGAAAATAGAAAACAAGGAGGATAGCGTCTCAGTGTCAACTCGTTAATTCTTCTTCTTCTCAGTCCCTTTTAAAGATATAAAGCATAGCTTAAAGTTAATAGCCTAGAGATTTCCTTGAAAAAAAATCTTGCTCGGGTCTTTTTTTTTTTTTACATATTGTGAGCTTGTTCTGGATATTGAGTCCTTAGTCCTATGTTTCTTTCATATTTGTTTCAATTGATTCCTGCTTAATAAAGCATTTGATCATGGAGTCTGTGCTATAAAGTCTGTGCTACAAACACTGGATTACCTGCCAAGTAAGTGCAAGTTGAGAGTCTTTGTTTAGCACTAGATTTTCCTCAGGGAATAATACTGGAAGTCTTGCAGTTGTGCATTTTATGTACTTGTTTGAACCAACAATTCTATCTGGACTATTTGTAGCATTTGAAGAACTATCTAAATTAGAAGTTTTACAAATGAAGCCAAGTCACAGTTTTCTCAAATTAAAAAGCTTGTATGATATGGGTAATTAGTTTGAAATATAAGTAAATTTAAACTTGGGCACACTAAAGAATATCAGGGGACTATTCTTAGATAAGGGATCTTTGCTTATTGCTAGACAATCTATATTTTTCACATAAACAAGATTTGTTTTAAAAAGTTCTACATGCATAAAAACAATCAATAATTCTCCCATGGAAGGAAAATCTCCTTTGTTTATAAGCAGAGCCAGCAGCCAGTTTACCCTTCGGCCCTAGATAAAGGAGAGAGGGGTGGGAGAGAAAGCGAGAGAGAGAGAGAGAGAGAAAGAGAGAGAGAGAGAATTACAGAAAAGGTTCTAAAACCAATGTAGCTTGAAAGGACTGATTGGAAAGAAAGAAACCCAAGTAAATAAATGGATTAAAAGCCACTAGCAGCCTGACTGAGGAAAATGGGTTGAACACATACTTTTCATTCCATATCTTGCCAGGAATTCTCTTGATGTAATGGAAGGAAAATGTAAAGAACAAATCTGCAAATCAAGAATGGATTTCACTAATAGACCAGGAATTGTTAAAAAAAAAAAATTCTAGAAGCTGGAAAGTAGACAGAATCTGATGGTAAATAAATAAGGATAGAGAAAACCAGAGCTAGCACATAACCAGAGACAGGGATTAGATGAGAAATGGCAATTTATCCCCTGAGAAATCCCAAGCTCAGAATAAATAAAAACACAGGAAGGAAGACCTCCTGCTCATGAATGTGGGGAGACCAACAGTGACTGCAGTGACAGCAGATCCCTGCGTGCCTCACTGCGATGTAGGAGAGAATGCAGAGGGTGAGGAGAGAAAGAAGTTAATCAAAGAAGCAGTGAAAAAAGTATGTCTCTAGCCTTAGTAACCACCTAGTGCCAAATAAGATCACTGCAGAAGAAACACAGTTAGATGTATTGTAGAGAAAATATAATCTCCAAAGAATTATTTTCCTAGGACTGTCAAAACAAATACCAACAGGGCTTAACACGACAGAAGTTTATTCCGCGGGTCTAAAGACTCTACCTGAAATCAGAATGCCGGTCCAGCCACATTCCCTCTGGAGGCTCCAAAAGAGGATCTTTCTTGCCTCATCCCAGTTTCTGTTGGCTGCCAAAAAGTCTTGGTGTTCCTCCTCTGTATAAATACCACTCCCTTCCCTGCCTCTGGCATCACATGGCATTGGTTTTGAGTTGCTTTCTCCAAATTTTCCTCTTTCTAGAATGCCAGTCTTTGGATTAAGGTTTAGCCTAACCCACTATGACCCCATTTTAGTAATTGAAAATACAAAAGTCCTATTTCCAAATAAGTTACATTTACAAGTACCAAGGGGTAGAATCTGAATGCATTCAATAGTAGTGGTAGCGGTGGTGGAGGTGGGGAGGGTGTGCGCATAGCTTAACACTCAACACTAAACACAACATCCAAATCTTTGAGAATGATCACCAATATCAAATAACATGGTGTCAATACAAATTAAGCAAAACCTGATAGAAAAATAATGGTAATTTAACAAATTCTTGTTTTAATGTAGTATAAAAGATATTTTTTTCTCAGAAAACAACAGATCAACATATATAAATGAATTAGATAATGAAAGGTTGAATAAGGCCATCAGGAAATTGGAAATTTTTAAACATATCTACATTATCTTAAAAATTTAACAAAATATGTGTAATACTCATACATAGAAAATTACAAAATGTTGCTGAAAGAAATGGAAAAAGAAATAGGAAAATATACTGTTATTAGGTTGGGAGATTAAATAGTTAAGACATAACTTCTATCATTATGAATACTTATTAATAAAAATAGATAACATTGAATAAACTGAGGCATTTAGAAGAATACTTTAACCTTATACAATATATAAAGTAAGAAGAATCAGTGTTTACAAGAAAAACTTTACAAAATGATCTGAGGAGCCAAGAGTTTAGCTGGAGCTGGGGATTTAGCTCAGTGGCACAAAAGCCTGCTTGGCAAGTATGAGGTCATTAGTTCAAACCCCTGTTACCCCCCCAAATGACTTGAACAATAAAAACCAATACTATTTTGAAAAATTACCATTGAATAATGGGATGATTCACACTTTAGGAATGTGAAAAGGACACTGATATTGATATGTAGCTATATATTTAAATACAAAATTATCACATATATTTTTCATGCTTAATTTAGCACTCTAAATCAAGCAATGAAATTATAAGTTACCAATGATTCAAGAGATAGAAAAAGTCAGTGTTTTGAGAACTTTGAGTAAGAATTACATAAGTTAAGTGTTATCAATTTTTTTTTAACTTTCCTTTTTTTATTTTATGGAAAAAAGATAAAAGAAATTTTCATAACAAAGTAGTATGAGAATAACAATAGCTAATACATTGTGTGTTGTTATTTTAAAGCAGTTGCTCAGAGTACAAGATATGAGCATAAAAATTTCTCCAATTGATATTAGCACAAACCTTCCTTTTCAATGAACTAAGAGTCACTAATAGTATAATTGAATTGCATTTTTCCCTTTTCTCTTCCATCCTTTATCAATATCCTTGTAATAACACTGTAACATTTCCAACTTAAAATTTATATTCTGAAACACAAGAATTTGAAGTTACTTGCCTATGTAACATAACTCTTTAAAAAGTAGGAAAAATAGGTAGAATTCTGCCTACAAAGTCCATGCTACCAAGTACTAGATTATGTCACTCAAATAAAAGCTTGATTTCATTTCTGCCATAACTAGGTTTTGAGCTATAATTTAGAATTAGATTTTGAGTTACAATTTAGAAAACATCCCTCTAATCTACAATGAGGATAAAACTAAAATATTCTTGTTTATACAAATGCAGTACAATTTCCATATTATGACCTTCTTAACTCCAATCATTCAAGAAAATCTTGAGGATAAATTATTCATTGATTCAATAAATGTTTATTAAATTTCGATTTACTCTCAGGCAACATGGATGCACAGATATCGCAATTCTTGTCTCAAGGAACTCCAGGTTTAAAACAGTTAATTTGGTATCTTTGTACTGAATTATTTTATCACACCAAAGCATGATAAAATGGCAATGACAGTGGGAACCAAGTTCCGTAAGTAGAAAAAAATGTGCTGTGATGAAATTATGAATTAACTATAATTTTCTGATCATCTACTTGAGTACTAGATAAAACATTATGGTGATGGTTAAAAACTCTGAAAACATCTAAAAATTATTGAGTGTGCCATCCCATCCATCATAATGACAAAATCTATCACCAGTGAAAACTATGGATTGGAAACAGTCATTTTCATTCAGTTTAATGTTTGAACAAATTTGCAATTAGCACTGGCTTGTGAACTGTTTACATGAAGCTACTTTATTTATGGTAACACATTCATCATTACAATATTGTTATAAGGAAGGTGTGTGTTTGTTTTACTCATGTTGCACTTGAGACTTCTAAAGTACAGAGATTTAAATTATTTGTCTAAAGAATGTAACTACAGCCAGAAGAAAAACCAAGAAGTAAATCCCAGACAATTTTTCCCAGGTGTTTGAGACGTTAGTGCTGGGGGCAGGAGCACCAGCTAACACTATTTTAGACTAAAAAGGTGGTAGTTTTAAAAGTGTGGAATAGAGAGCCCAAGAGCTACCGTGGAGTGGCAACCAGGCTGGACAGAATTGAATAAGCAGATTACAGTTAGAAAAGATGGCAATTGCAGATAAGACTCATACTGTGAAAGAGGATTTAGCTCTTAATGAGAGCCCTTGATTCAGAAAGAGAAATAACAAGCAGGGCTAACCCAGGACAGGGATGGAAAATGCCTCTGTGGACATTAGTGTGTTGCTTACTATTGGGGACCTGGCCAAGATCTCCATCTTCCAAATGAGTGTATGGCAAGGGTTTAAATAAATGAGACAAATAGTACGATTTTAGGGCTCCAGGAGGATCAAAGCCCTCTAGCAGAGTTCAAGAGTCTGGGAGCTGAGACAAAGAGCTTCCGTTGGCAACCCATATTTATTAGGTTTTCAAACAGAGGGGATACTGAGGAAACTGCAAGAACTGAGCAGGACCTTGGGAGTCACTTCAAAGACTTCTCCACGTAGTAAATTATGCCAATTTGGGAGAACTCTTATCTCCATGATGACTTAGTGGAAATGAGACAGCAGGAGTGAGATGTCTGTAGCTACAGTCTCTGTCTACTTAATTGAGGTTGGAGTCAGGTTTCCTCAGCTGTGGCCTTATCATGCCCTTTGAGGTGTCTTGGCATCACAGGCCACCACAGGTCTCAGCCAGGACCAATGATTCAGAGATTCACTTACTGTGAATCCACTGCTCATTTCCAGACAAGGGGCCGAGGCCTAGGACAGACTCACAGATAAACATACAAAGCCAATCAGTTAATTTTAAAACCTGCTCAGAGATGCTTTTTAGTGGTCTCCATCAGCCTAGGATTTTGTTGGTCATCCTTTCCTAGTGAGCACAGTGTCACTGTGTTAAAGACACTGCCATGTTCAGCTCTACCCTTAGGGGTCCCTGCTTTGAATAAAACTTTATTGAAGGGCAGTCTTTTTTCCGGAGAGATGTGATTAACTGAGAAATTTATATTCAGCCAGGGGGTCTTAAATTTTGAGGGCTGGTGTAAGTAAGATGATAGGGAGAGTTTCTGGAGGGCAGAAAATGGGTGAATCCCTGATGAGGAGGAAGAAACAGGATGCAGGGCTGAGGGAAAAGCCAGTATGGTTTCAGGACTTCCCATTGGTGTGGGCCACCAGAAAGCCAGATGGCCCAAGTCTTTGGGGACCTCATTTGATTTAGGTAGAAGGCCTACAGACAAATGAAGGATTCCTGCCTTCAGTGGTCCTGGGGATTCCCTTTAGCAAAAAATATGTTTTGAGATAAAATTTGAAATATTCATAAGCCCATTCCTCCTGAGGACCTTGAAGTAGCTTGCTCTATAATTCTTGTCTCCTGTGTTACAACCTAATGTCTTCATCCTGTCTCTACTTTTAGAGTAAGAGCTAGACATGATGGGGAGGCAGAAAACTCTTGCTTCAAGGTCTCCTTTTCCAAGTCATCTAACTTGCTTCCTCAGAACCAGCCCACCAAGTGTTTGTAATTCTTCTAAATGTTCCAAGCCACAGTGAACACAGTTACTAGCTCCTTGTCTATTGCCTTGCTACTCTCATCAGAGTGTCTGAGAATGACAAATACCAACATGCTGTGCCTAGCAGAGCTGTCGACATATTAACTAAAGTACCTAAAGGTTAAAAAGTGTAACAATTTACCAATTAATCTTTAAAAGTGGGATTTAAGTATCCAGACAGGTTATGGAAGAGATCTGCAAATTTGAAAAAGAAAAAATTTGAGTGATTTTTTAAAAAATCAACAAAGTAAAGATAAATGGACCAGAATTCTTTGCCAAGTCCTATCGGAGCTAACAATATTTTTATCTGCATGAATTCCTCAGGAGGCATCTTTCATCCTCGTGAGAAGAGATATTGCAATGCTGCTATCATTAAAGTTTCCTCCTACCATCAGCTACAGAACAACGTAACAAACTGATTTCACCACGCTCTTCCTTTAAGTCAAGATAAATCATCTGTTTCATAGCTTTCAGGAGAGGTAGGAGAAGATAACTCAACAGAGCATATGTATAACTTTCCATCATTAAATTGGAATAGTTTTTCTTCATTTTGGGAGGAAGTCCAGGAGGGAGATGGCTGTGATAACTCACCTGGTAAATTAAAATATCCATCTGTTTCAAAAGATCGAAAAGCAATTTTGGAGGATCAGGCAGAAATATAACAATCACAGACCCCGCTGGTATTTATAGTAATTTTCACTTTTACTGGAATGATTTCTTTCCATCACTCTTGGAAGAACCCTACATCCTATTTTTTTCACATAAGCACACATGCCTTTTTAAAGAAGTGGATCTTATTTTGTTGTACAGGCTGGCCTCCAACTCCTTGGTACAAGTGATCCTCCTGCCCCAGCCTCCTGAGTAGCTGGGGCTTCAGGCATGTACCACTACATGCTGCTTCAGTAAACACATTCCTATACGATATTTTATAAAGCATGACTTGTCCAACTGCCTCCCTTTAATACTCCCAAACTGACCCCTGGTGACCTTTTCTTACTAACAATGTAAAGATAATTCCCTGGTTGACATTCTTCCTAAAATGATGATTTCCCCCAAACAGATGGTATCTAGTCTAATAGCAATTATTATTCAGTAAAATTTTTTCCTGCAAAAAATTAAGGCAAATCGACTAGTGTCTGTGAGTGTTCAGAGGTCTTAGCATTTGACCATAAATCACCTTACTTGAAGTTACAGAAGCTAAGTTAACTACTTTTCAAAATCATAGATACTTGGCTTTGAAGTCTTAGATTCAAATCTGTAATTGCAGAAGGAGGAAAGACCTAGTAAAGCATGCTTCCTCCAGGTATGGAAAGTTTTCTTAAGGTGCAACAAGCCGGGTATAAAACTGCAGAGCAAAAAAGAATGTCTCAGCAGTCCAAAAACTTCAAATGAACGGGCAAAAGAAAGAGAGCATTCCAGTTTCAATCGCTCTGACAGGAAAAGGAGTGGATGTTGGTCTTCTGGGTGTGAGAAACACCTCTCATAGATCCAGGTCTTGAGGACCGGAAGTATGAAAATATTTGAAGTTGAGATGCGATGTGCTTTTTGCATCAAAGGTAACCAAAAGCAACAAATACTTACACTGGGTCATTAGGATGCTCCTGCTTCCACTCCCCTATAAAGACAACTCCAAGCTCAAGATCCTGTCTAACTTCCATCATGACAAGTAATCAGCAAGACAGATCAAATGATGATTGGTACCCTCTCCCTGGAGCAGCAAGAGAGGCATGCTTCTGAACACAGCACGTATGTGGGGTAGATTATCTGACACTCCACCGCTTCATATGCCTGGAGAAAATGTGTAGAGATTGAGAACTGAAAATATTATTCCTGTAAAATGCTACAACTGAGGGGGCTCAGGCCTTCCTTGGATGGCACGGATTGATTATAGCTTAATGGAACTCCAAGGTACTGAGGACTTTTCTCCCTCTCCTTAGAAGCTGAGAAGCTGCTACTAGACCAGCAGTAGTGGTTTCTGCTTTCGCCATCATAGTAGCTTGTCCCCTTCTTTGTCCCCCTTAATACCACAGAGACTCCAGAACAAAATAGAGCAGACAAGAAATGCTTCCAGCAAAGTGCTGATCAAATGATCCCTTTTCCTGTGAGTGAGATGATGCCAACAAGGAAAGGTATCTTGAACAAAGTAAGAAGCCTGATATTTACCAGGGAATTTCAAGTCTAAAATTGGCAAGATATCACCATTGTTGGGTGGATGCTCAGAGTCATTTGGTTACAATATTTAAAATGTCAGTGTGTTACACAAACTAGTAAGTGGCACAAATTACATAAAGTAGTTAACTTCCTATACCATCAGTCTATTCTTTAAAAATTCATATATTACACACTACCCTAATTAGAGTAGGATCTTCCAATATATCTAGATTAAAGCTAAAATAGGAAAAGTATTTTATATTGCAAAGCAGTACACATGCACACAAATATAAAACAGAAAAAAGTCTTCCCAAAACAATGCCTTCTTTAATCACATGCAGTGCACTTTTGATATTTTCTTCCTTGTTCTTTTTATATTGAAAAGTTAGAGCTATATACAGCTCTAATAAATTGGCTTAGCTTAAAGAGAAACTAAAACTGACTGGGCATGTCTTAAAAGAAGATACACTGGTTTCACAGAATCATATTATTTTCAAATTGTTCAAAAATATCTTTATAATACACTGTTTTAGAACTTGAGACTATTAATTTTATTAGTTCATTTTATTAATTTCATTAATTCATTCTATGAAATAACACTAATAAAATTAATATACTGCTTTTTAAAATGCCTAATTTTAACCTTCACCATTCTACATATTTCTTACTAATTTATCTCTTTAAATTTCACTAGATTCTTGAATAATGTCTCAGTCTTCTTTTGTGCCCTATTTCAGTGGTCCAAAACTTTTTGGCACCAGAGGCCAGTTTTGTGCAAGGTATTTTTTCCATCAACTATGAAAGATGAGGGATGGTTTTGGGATAATTTAAGAACATTGTGTTTATTAAGCACTTTATATTATTATTTTATTATTATTGTATTATAATACAAAATGAAATAATTATATAACCCACATAATGTAGAATTGACTAGAGCTGTGAGTTTGTTTTCCTGCAACTAGACTGTCCTATCTGGGAGACAGTAATAACACCTGAAGTGTGTTGCTTATGCCCAGTCTACATGATAATCTCATAACAGTTGCTATTACTGCAGAAAACCCTGCTTTACAAAGATAGGATGTTGGAAATGGAAGCTGACTCTTCAGTGCTCTTGTGGCAAACAAGCATTGTTGCCATATCAATATAAATGGACTAGTCAACCTAGATTGTATACCAGGGTGACTCATTAATCCTCCCTAGTAACTGTGCCTCAATATTCTCTGTTTCATCAATTTACCTAGTGATGATGTTAGCTGAAAGGAGGAACACTACCACCTTTTGAACTGTGACCTCTAAAAGCTCATCACAAATGTTTTAGTAGCGTGCAGGATCAACTCTTCATCAACAGCAAAGGACTGTTAGTTTAAGCAGTGCAATTAGCCATACAGAATGATGCTCTCAGTGCAGGCACATCTGATAAAGTGGTGGCTCTCAATAATTGCTTCTGTTTCTTGGGTTCACATTTTTTCTTTTGCAAAATCTCAAAGTCTTGTCATTGAATGCAGGGTTCTTGGTCTCCACGTGGCAAAGCAATTCAGATTTTACAGATTTGTTAGATAACTGATGGTCACATATTATACAAAACAGGCTTGAAGTATGTGAATCACCTGTTGCAATCAATCTGTAATTTAAGTGAGACTTGGTATTTTCATTTAAGTGCAGCTTTCTTTTTGTTAGCAGCATAGGTCTTTTGCTGTATCATCATTACAGATCTCCCTCCTTTTCAAAGAAGCTCTCCAGATTTTTGTGGTCTACTCATTTTGGCTAGGTTTAGCTTGTGAACTAACCAAAACTGAGACAAGTGTGAAGTATGAGAAAAAGGCATGAAAACAGAAGTGTTATATAAAATAAAGGGCAGGCCACATGCAGGATAAAATAAGTATTGTGTTCTGATTTAAACCTGCCACCAGACATAGTTGTGCAATTAAAACACATCAGCTCACTTGCCACTTAGGTGCAGTTTCATTGTCACTTACCACTCAATGATAGGGTTTTGATGTGAGTCCACAAGCAACTGATTTATTGTGGGGCAATCAAACCTTTCCACTAGTGCTGATCTGCATTTGCAGCCACTCTCCAGTGCTAACATCACTGCCTCAGCTACACCTCAGATTGTCAGACATTGGATTTTTACACAGAGCATATATCACAGATCTGTTGTACGTGCAATTCACATAAGGGTTTGTGCTTCTGTGGGAACGTAACATTGCTGCTGATCTGATAGAAGGCAGAGCTCAAGGGTGATACAAGTGATGGGGAGTGGCTATAAACACAGAAAAGTTTTGTGGGCTAACCCACCCTCATTTCCTGCTGTTTTGCCTGGTTCCTAATCCACCATGGTTGGGAACTCATGTCTTATTTCATGAATGTATTTTGTTTATGTATCCAAACATTATTTCATTCAAAGAAGTTAGTTACTTAACAACAATTTCTTTTGACTTTTGAAGTTAAACATTTTTCTGCTCTTTCCTGTGTGAAGTCATTACTATTTTTTTAGTAATGTCAGTTTGTCATTGGTAAATTTTAGATAACTTTGCAAATATGATTTCTATACTTTTTTTCTCTAGCCTCACATTAAGAATCTTTGCTGAAATCTTTGTGCTAAGAATTTTATGCCTTGGTAAAACCTAAATGATAGACATAAATATTTACAAAAACTTGACCATTTAAAGTTTTCATAGCAAACTAACATTTTTCTTCTCAATTATCATGCATATAACTCATTTGGAAATCGCTGTTTTCTAGCTACTTGTATGAATAAATGATTAATTTTTGCCCTTTAATGTGTGCATGCAATAGTACTAATTCCACAATTAGATTTTAGATTTTGGAAGGTTTGGTATAATACTAGTTAGTAGACAGAGTATCGTTTAGAATTTTTAAAAAATCAGTGAATGACTTCCATACAATAAATGTGTAATTCTTAAATATTAGTTTTGACAATTCTGTATACCATGGAAAATAATAAAGATCATTTCCTCTACAAGAGAATTTTCCCATAAACCTCTTTTTAGTCAGGCTCCCTCCCAAAAGAAACCACTTTCTGATTCTTGCATCAAGAACTGTAAAGAGTCTGTGACTCTCTCCTTCTTGAAATCTAGTCAGTGATCTTGTTCTTGTTTTGTAGATTCTGGAAAAAATATATGAGTTATATTAAAAGTGAAAGAATGTTGGATCCTGAGCAAAGGAAGCACTAAAAATAAATAGTCACTAAACCAAACCTCCTAATTGGTAGTGGGAAAATAATGGAGATATTTTTTAAAAGACACTATGGATTAGTCTGATGTTTAGTCAAATGACTTCCAAGATTCTCAGTTTCATCACTAGATTTCAGCTTTTATTTTTTTCTAATCATTACTTTGAACTAAGAAGGCAAGAGTCCAACTTAGCATATCACTAAATTAAAAAGACATGTAGGATGATATTGTAGTCATTCAAGCAATGTTTCCTCATTTCACACTTTAACGTAGTAGCTGCCTATAACTGCATAAGTTGTGCAACACAGGGTAAGATCTAACCTGTTCTCCCAGAAAGACTCAGTGATGTCCAAGACGAGGTGATTCAAGAGCTGTTGCTCATAATTATTCCTGGGCAAAAAAGCATCTGATAAAATAGTACATCCATGTTGTAATGTCATGTTGTATATACATTATATCAAATATATACATTATTTGGTCATTAGGAATAAAGTGAAAATCAATAAAACAGTAGGTAAGCAAATAGGGTGTTTGTTCCTTGACACTTGATTTTGCAATAATTTTTCTTCAAATTTTATATTCTTTTCAACCATGCTTTTAAAAAAGTAAATTGTGATACACAGGATGTTGCAAAGCCAAGAATTTGTCTATTTCTGAAAATTTAGCAAGTCTTTAATTTCAAAAAGACTGACAAACAGAGTAAACGAAGTAACTTCCAAGTTTATAATGGTTTATTCGACTTCAAGTATAATTTTAAAAGTCAAAATATGTAAATACAAAGATTCTTCATCTTCTCATCAAGCTGAAGACATTTTTATTGGGTCCATGTTGACCAGTATAACAAACGGTTAGCACCAAGAGAGTTCATGGAAAACTGAGAGTTTGCAGAATTCTTAAGCTATAGGAAACAACACTGGATGGGATGAGGGGATGTAGGAAGAACTGAGCTCGTCAAAAGATGAGTGGGCTGGGTTTGCGGTGGCAAGTACAACAACTAAGACATTTTTAAAAACTTATATATATTAAATACAGTTTATTGTCTATATGAACATATAGTTATGTACCTCCAATGCACACTACATTTTCAGTATTTTCTCAAGAAACTGATTTCAAGTTTCAATTCAATTTTTTTAGTTTGATATTTTAATTGCAAATAAAATATTGGATATAAAAATTTAGAAGTCCATGTACAAAGTCTAATTAATATCTGTTCCTTCAAAGCAGGGAGAGACTACATTCTAAACTACTATCATTTTCTATATTCCCATTGAAATATTTCTTACAAATTGATTTTTTTTGTTGTTTTCAATTTTAGTATGTTTGTAATACGTAATAATAGTAGTCATCTTGATTAATTAGTATAAATATACGTATTACATCTTGATCATTTTTTACAAAGTTTTTGCAGTTTGTTGCAAATTGTTTTTAAACCTAAAATAAAGAGTTTTAAAAATAGTCCATGCCAATTTAAATTCGCCACCATGCCTTGCTGCTTGTGTTGGGCACATTTCTTCCTTGCTATTTCTAATTCTTTCTTGCTGAGGCACATTCTGCAGGCATTTTTTTCAGTAAGTGTGTGTTACAGACAACTCTGAGTAACTAGAATACTTGTATTTGCCCTCACACTTGAAATTTGACTTGGATAGAGAATTATTTTTCTCTGAAATTAGAAAATATGACTTCTGGCACATTGAATTCCTGACAAGAAGTCTTTTCAGGTGTCATCCATTTGTACTTTTTTTTTTTTTTGACTGCTTTAATATATTCTCTTTAACTGACTTTTGGTCTTTTCATAATAACATACACAATGTGGATTGAAAAAGAAGAAAAGCCCTACTGGGACCCTGCTGGTCATCTTTCCTGCATTTCTCTGTGCCTTTTTCTTGTGCGGCCCCCTGATGCACCAATTCTGTATTTGAATATGTTGCTTTGTCATCAATTGTTTATTTCAGCCTTACAGTTCCATTCTCAATAGTAGTTTTTCATTTTTATGGTTTTCAAATTTCATCTCTTACTATTTTTGTGTAGTAACTGTTAGTGCCTGATGCATGGGTCCTTTTTATCCCCATTTCTTTGAGATATATAAATGACTTGTTCAAAGACAACCGGCCTGCTGTGTAATTTCTCTGTCCTTAATTGGGAAGGCTGTTGACACGACTGTGAGAGTTTCCTGAAGGTTAATCTAGAATATGCTAAATCTGCTTCACTGTTTCCAGTTTTGAATAATTTATCAATGGTTTCCAGGTTCTTACTATTTTCTGGATGTACCTCATTTTAAAATAATGGAAATTTTGTCCTATTATTAGAGGGAGCTAAGTTAGATAGAAATTAATACTCATTCAGAGAGGGACTTGGTTCTCAAGGAAGTCAGCAGAAAAAATAAACCCATCCTAACTGGGGCTGGAGGTGCATCAGCAGAAGGCCAGGCCTCCAGAGGAAGAGGCAAAGACCAGGCCTGCATGCCTCCCCTGAGGGGTAAGCAGTTATTTGGAATTATATTGTAATTAAGGAGGTAATCAGAGTGCTCTGATAGACTACTCCATCCTTTCCCAAAAATGCTTTTCTTCTTTCCATATACCGTTGCTATGTAACTTGTCTCTCTATTGGATCACTATTAGCTAAGCAGCTATGCTTATAATCTTACTGGTTGTTTATAGTTAGACCCACATTGTACTTATGATTTTGTACTCATCTTGTGATTTTACTCCATAAAATATCCTTAGCAAAGTGTCCTCAGTGGTCACCCATTTCCAGAACCCCTCATTTCTCTTAGGAACTATTCTTATTCCAAATAACCTGTCCCACTCCTAACCTCTTTTGTCCTTGGGAATTCACTCTTTCATTTCAGGGGATAGGAACTGGGGGTATTTGATATCTAGTGGGTTGGGAGTTGTATTTTCCCCAGTATCATTTTCCCTTTCAAATTTTGTAAATCATTTATTTTTCTTTCCACACAGTTTAACAGGACCTCTAGTACTTTGTCACTCAGTGGTTGCTGTGCTGGCCCTCTTGTATTACTGCCGATGTAAAAATGTGACCCAAGTTTCTCTATATGCCTTCTTTCTTTCTTTCTTTCTTTCTTTCTTTCTTTCTTTCTTTCTTTCTTTCTTTCTTTTCTTTTCTTTTCTTTTCTTTTCTTTCTTTTTTTCTCTCTGTTGGTTGTCTGTCTCTCCTCCCTGTCTGTCTGTCTCTCTCTCTCTCTGTCTCTCTCTGTCTTGCTCTCTCTGTCTCTCTTTCTACATACACACACACACACCCCTCAGGGTCTTGCTTTGTTGCCCCGGCTGGTCTCAAATTTCTAGGCTCAAGTGACCCTACCACCTGCAACTCCCCAATGCTGGGATTACAAACAAGTGGTCCAACTCAGCTTTTGCTGCAGATTTTAGTACATAATTGTTTACAAACTTAAGTATTTACTGAGATTTCATTATAAATACTTTAAACCCCATGGAAAGCATTCAAATTGAGTGGACATGTATTTCTTGTTAGGTCTTTAATATCATATGCTACTTTGAAAGATTTTCTTGATAATTCTTAGAACAATGCATATATGATATGTTACTTTAAATGTATTTTTGATATAAATTATATACATTTTAAATACTATTTAATAAAAAGACACCATTTACCCAAATCACATGTAATGCATCTTAGTCTATAGAAACCATATTTTCAGAATTATCAAAAATATAAGTAGATCTGTACTTTCCAAATTAATTTTCCATGTTTCTTTTTATAAAAGTCGTGAAGTCTCCCTTTTCCTGTTCTCTGTGTAGTAATGGTTCTCCAGGATAATGACTTTGTTAGACCTGAGGAATAGCAGAATTCAGAAATCAGTTGGTCTGTCAGAATCTTAAAATATGTTTTCAACTTTTTACTGCCTTTCCAGTGAAACCACATAAGGTATCTCCTACCTCCCCAAAGTTGGAGCCACAGAAATCATTCTATTCCAGCCTGAGGACTGGGTTCTCTTTCTTCTCAGTCCTGCCAAGATAATAGAATCCTAGCTCAGGTGTTTGATGTATGATTTCACTCTCTTCCAATTTGTATGAATCAATTTTCTGCAGTAAGAATCTTAGATTCTTTTTTTCTTTCTTTTTAAAGTGGTGATTTAATTAAGCAAACATTAGCACTCAAAGCAATTCATTTTTATGACAATAATTAAATGTGGGGTTTTTCTACTAAAGCTTTTTCTGCTCTCATAACCTTAGGGGAAGAACTCACTGTCCTGCCACTCGGTCCCATGGTGTCAGACACCTGTATCTAGAACTAAGGTCAAGTGAAGAGGAAAAAAACAAGACAGTTCTTTAATCTGTTAACGTCCTTATTCCCGTTTAAGGTGAAGGTGAAGCTAGACATGGTTGCCCGCATATGGAGTCCCAGTATCTGGGAGACTGAGGCAGGAGTTTGAGCATAGCACAGACAGCTTAGTGAAACCGTCTCAAAATTTAAATTTTATTTTTGGCAAACTGTCCCCATATTTAATTATTGTCCCCGTGGGGACAGTTTACTAGGCAGTGGCTTCAAAATTTAAATTTAAATTAAAAATAAATAATAAAAGGGCTAGAGGTGTAATGTGAAGGCCTGGCATTCAAACCTTAGCAGTGCAGAAACAAACAGACAAAACCCCTCCAACTGTTACTCATAATAAAATCAGTAACTTTCACTTCTTTTTTGTTTCCAGAAAAGGTGCTACCTAACAATTGCTAGGTAACAATGAATCTCAGAACAAAGTGGCTTAGGACAACTATTTCTTTGGCTCACATATCTCCATTTTGGCAGTTTGGACTAAGTTTGGCTGGGTGTTTTCAGGACTAATCACATGTGTGGGGTCTACCACTGTGTCTCCAGGGCCTGAGTGGTCTATGCCTCTTTTTCTTCATGAATTATC
Source organism: Hydrochoerus hydrochaeris (assembly GCA_004027455.1). Taxonomy (NCBI): domain Eukaryota; kingdom Metazoa; phylum Chordata; class Mammalia; order Rodentia; family Hydrochaeridae; genus Hydrochoerus; species Hydrochoerus hydrochaeris. The sequence goes on from PVLA01002074.1 coordinate 36,634, forward strand.
CTTTCTACAGCAGACTACATCCATTTGTGCACATCATAGTGGCAGAGTTCTGATGAACAGTGCTACATAGACCATTCTAGAAATCTAAATTGGTCACATCTACCATATTCTGTCTACCATGCCAGCTCAGATACAGGGGGGAAGAAGTGGACTCCACTTCTGAAGAGGAGAAATCAATTGAAAAGGATAAAGAAAAGATGGAGGAAGTTGACTGGTTTTGTATCATGCTGTGCTGGGCATTGGGCAGATAAAGCGACGACATATCAACACTGAAATATCAAAACAAAACAACTGATCATAGTCGAAAGCAATAATGAAGCTTGTAGCTCATTCAGGTAAAAGTTACTCGTGTCATATGGGATAAGTGTGAGGATAAGAAGTGCTTCGCCAGTAGGTTTTACTTTTAAATCATGTGCTTTTTTGTTGGACCTGTTTCACTGACGATCAACAAGAATATTTCCAAGCCGTAGCAGGACACGAATCTATGTTTCAGTCAGCACTTAATGAAAATTTCCATGAAATAAAGGAAAGATGGGAGACAAACAATCAATACTGTTCTACTAAATTAGCTTCTTCATATTGAAGTCTGTCAGATTTATGATTCATTCAGATAGCACTTGTTTTGGTATAATAACTAAACTGTTGTTTTCACCTACTGCATTCCTTCTATTCTTCTACATTCTCCACCTTACTGTTTTGCTCCAATAGGATGCTGTGCTGAATTGAACCGTGAAATGAACTGTACCGAACAATGTTAACAAAAGAAATGTTCCAAGGCATCATCTGTATTTTCATATTTCTGTCTGTTCAGTTCTTCTTACAGTTATCATTCTGGTATTGTTTCTCATAGATATCAAATCATAGAACAAGACAATAAGAATATGTACAGTTAGAATAATTTCAGTCAATAAAGGTATCACCAGCATCAGTAAAAGCAATGGACACTCTACAGCCAACCATTGCTGGACAGGCCACTCTTGCTGACACTTAGATTAGGTAATCTCGTTTCTTGGATTATGGTAATACTACTTCTGGGGGTAGCAGCTACATGTAATGGCTTCATTGTTGTGTTAGTTTTTCTAGGTTTTAAAAAAACTATTTGACTTTAAAAAAAATAAGCTGACTTCTATTAACCCTTCAAAGAAGCTAGATTCTGTTATTCTAGTGGATTTTGACTAATAGAGTGGACTATGGTGATAGTCTCTGGATTGAAGATGTTGGTGGCTTGGAATAGGGTGTGATGAAAGGTATTTATTCTCAGGATATGTTATAAGTAAGGTATGAAGTAATAATTATTTGTTCTTGGTCTCTGGTTTTCAATATGCAGCTTTGGGTTTTAGTAGTGATAAGAGCATCTTTAGTATTCTAAAGTGATGACAGGTAGCTGCTGGCCACTAGATAGGTAGGAGCCAGTAACTAGAAAGTCCATAGCATGATTAGAAAGTTAGAACTTTTCCCCCTACTCCTGGCATCTGGGTATAGAAAGGTTCATGGAAGGCCATCACTAATGGCCAATAATTTAATAAACAATGCCTGCTTAATAAAAGTTGGATTAACATCCATGAATCACAGATTTTTAGAAGTTTTGGATTCATGAACATGCCAAAAAAGGATCTGGGAGTGTGGTAAGTCTGGAAAGGGATAGAAGATCATACACCTGCCCTCTTCCTACCCTACCTGTCTCTTCCACTTTGTTCTTCCTAAATTATACCTCTACATAGTCAGCAATTTCTTTGATAGGTTGGACAAGTATTATGAGAGAAATACAGGGAGTTACCTGAGAAGTTAAAATGGTCAAATTAACTAAATAGTTAACTAAGTTATTAACTAAGATGAAGAATACATGAAACATGAATACAGCAGGGAGATCAAGAATTAGGTATGGACAATTTGGACAATATCTACTACACATGTAATTGGAGCTGTCAAAAGAACTCAGGAGAAGGTTCTAGGCAAGATATAAATATACAAATTGAAAACTTTTATAGTTGTTTATTCAAAATTTTGGTACTAGATGAAATCATCTCAGAAGGTGAACATTAGTAAAAATGAAAAGATTTCTAGAAGTAATGAAAGTATCATTTATCACACACTTTATTATTTAAAATCTTACTGTTAACAACTGGCTGAGAGTTCTTTTCCACAACTGAGATGGAAATTACATGTAGATAAAGTACAGGTCTTTTAGTGTTATCAACTCAGAGCTCTGAATACCAGCAACTTCAGCACTTAGTATTATGGCCTTTCTTTGCTACTTGCAGCAAGCAGCTACTTTGTACTGAGATGGAAGCTCCCAGCAATGCTCCATGGCTTTGCATCTTTCTCTGGCTGCTGATGGCTTCCCATGTCATTGGTGCCAATTGCTTGCTAGAGCAACTAATGTTTTCATTTCATTTAATTAATTGATATTGAAATACACACATGTGGATAGTGACTACCTAGTGGTATAACACAGGTGCAGAAGAATAGGATAGCCAAGGGGTAAGTGGGACAATAACAGACCAACATTCAAGGAATATATGTAATCTGAAATCATGGGTTGTAACATTTAAATATGATTGTATTTCTACAGCTATATTTTGGTATTGACACACAAAATACTACAAAATTGAAAAAAAAAACACTATAAAAAGCAGAAAGAGAAAACTTTTTCACTTAAGAAAGTTTGATGAGCAAAGAGACCAGAAAAATGTTCAATTAATTGAAAGCAGTTTTTGAAGTTTCCATTATAAAGTGTCATGAAACTTTTAGAAGAGGATTCACAAAAGACCTACTGTGTATTAAACAATGATTATTAATTTAAGTGATACATTATTGACATCAATGGGTAAATAGACTGTCTTATTCCAAATTTAAGCATTGCTAAATATAATACCAGAATAAGATTTAGAATTTACAATCCACTAGAAAGAAATAACCAAGTGAAAACCAAAAAGTTTTAAAAAAATATTTTAAAATATGAACAATATAATCAAAAGACAAGATGGCAATGAAAAGCTTAAATATATATTAGCAATTATAAATTGAGTATTTTTCCTCTGAAATACTTGGGACTAGAAACATTTCAAAATTTGAAGTTTTTTTGAATTTGGGTTATTTGGATAGATTTGGCCAGGCATGTGTACCACAAATCTGAAATCCAAATTGCTCCAGGCTATGAAACTTTCTGAGCGTAGACAGGATACTCAAAAAAAGTTTTGTAGTATTTTGTAGTTTCAGATTAAAGAAGCTCAGTCAGCATTAATTAGATGTATTCCTTTGTCAAAGACAAAGAACAATGGCTTTTTTAAGAATCAAACTTAAATAACATGCTAGAAAGTTCAAAAACTGAACCAGAAAATCAAAAGTTGGACAATATACAGAATCTCAGGAGAAGTAGATCACTCTTTCCAGTAAAGTGTTGAGTTCACAGTGCATTCAGAGCTCCAAAAAGTCCAAGCCAAACTTCATTTAGTATAATATCTGATTAGTAGTTCCCCCAAGATATGAGACAAAATCAATGTAAAGCAACTGTTTTGTTCTGTTTTGTTTGTCTTTGAGGCCAGTAGTGGTGTGCCTGACTCTTAATGCGTATCAGTCTTCTGAGAAAAAACCTGCAAATTTGCGTGCCTTCCTCATGGAGCCCTGAGACAATATTTTCTTCATTTCAAGGAAAAATAAATAAAAATACATGCATACATACATACATACAAACACTTAAGGAGCCATATGCACATGAAAACAATAATTTCCTCTGTCAGATGTCAATATTATTACTATTTCTTTGGTCAAAGTCTCTCAAAGGTTGGATAATTTTAAGGATGTGCTACCAAAAAAAAAAAAAACAAAAAACCACGATTTTGCTAACTACAGGGGAAAAAATATATAAGAAAAAGCTAAAAGCTGCAGAATAAAATAATGGTACTAATATTAAGCAAAATAAAATTTGTGCTGATTTTGAGAGGTCCCCAGAATATGTCACTTTCAGCTGCCCCAGGTGTCATGGACTTAAGCCTATTAAGGAAGAAAGGTCAGTGGTAGCACAACATTTGACCATGGAGTGAAAAAATTACAATAATAAAATTACAGGTTGCTTTGAACATTTGATCAGATATTTGACTAAGGACAGTTGAATTAAATTTAATCTTATTGTTTCACATTATAAAAATGAAAGTATTTAAGATTTTGATATGAGAAGGAGGTAACGTAGTGGGGTCAATCCTATCCCCCTATTACACAGCAAGTGGTTTAGACACTTGTCTGAATTTATTACATTAAGGAAGAGTGGCTTAAAATGTTACTTAAAGTTATAAAGCAACCACATCAGAGTTAAAGACACTGTATGAAGTGTAAAAATGACAAAAGTAAGAAGAAGCAGTAAGTAATCTGAATAAATCTTGATCTTTCAAAAGGAAACAATGCATAAATGTCTAAAATTACCAATCCAGAATATAGAGATGTAATTATTTTATTCAGAATAGAGAGGATAACCACTGGAATAGCACAAAATAGGAGTAGTAAAAGTGGTAGCCTTTGGGAAATGTGATTACAGGTATTATGTTTTATGCTGTCGAAATCTGCTTTCAAAAAAAAAACTACAAAGAGAACAACTTTTTATTTGAAATTTGCATCCTGAGGGAATAGCAAAAAATTAATGTACCTACAAAAGAATAATAGCTATTTGAAAAGTTAGTTTTCTTAAAATTTAAAATAGTAATAGCTGCCTAAAATTTCTTTGTTTTAATTTCTTCTTTAATCTGAGTTATTTAGAAGTGTTTATTTCAAATTGGTTTAACATATTGCTTTCCTTTCTGACCGTTCCCTTTTAAACAGAAGCTTTATTGTGCTCAGAAAATGTCATGCATTGAAAATATGCTTTTGAAAATTTTTAGAGTCTTCTTTGTAGCTAAGGAGATTTATGTAATGGTGTCATAGGATTCCAAAGAGAATTATCTTTTTTTGTCAGGTATGAAGATTCTGAATGCCAGCTGTATTAAGAATATCATAGGATCCCGTAACATTTATTTTAGGCTATGTACAATTACTTCTTACGGGAGTATGTTAAATTAGTGTGTTAAATCCTGCCCCTCAAAGCATTGACTATTTCTCCCTCCACATCTATATATTTCAAAAGCATATTGTTTGTAGCCAAGACCATAATTATTGCACATTTAATCAAAATAAAATATTTTGGCCACTTATTTTTCACCTTGAATTTTATTTTGTTGAATATAAATGACACCAATTATTCATCCTTATCTTATTATCAAATACTGAATGTATTTTTCAGATTGCTATCATTATTTTAAGATGAGAGAAGAAGAAACACAGAGTGAAGAAGTAAAACCCTCCAATAACCATTCCTTCATAAAAGCACTGAGCATACAGAAAAACTGTTAAAATTAACTCTTTAAGAACCCTGGAAAGTAATCAAAGATTTCAACAATCTGAAGATATTTTTTTTAGAGAAACAACGGAATCTTGGTAAAAACAGTGAGCTCTGTAGGGTCTGCTCCTACCTCTCTCATCAGCTCTGTGGTAGCCTTAAAAATAGCAGACTGGTGACCACACTGTGAAATCACAACCACAGTAGCCTGGGTCCCTGCAGAGGAAAGAAAGTTTGGGCTCCCCCACCTCCCCACACCTCACTGCCCTAACCGCTTGACTGGATAGAAGCTTCTGGACAAGCTCCACTTCATCGTTATTAGACTGGATTTAATGTTTTCTCTTTGAGAACAGGCATATTCTCAGCTATGTGTCTAAAAGAATCACCAGTAATAATTTAACATCAGAGCTTCCTGAGTTGGAGATACTAGTCAGCCCTAAAAGGAGGCCACAACACCTAAAACACAAAACTGAGAAGTGAGAGGAATTTAGAAGGCTTCGAGAAAGTTCTCAATATGGCTGGGAATCTACAAGCATGAACAGGACTGTGAACCTGGAGGGAAGCACCTGAGAAGACCCTATGCTCTCACCTTCAGTTTGTGCGCTGCATAATCAGGATCCCAGAGCCGAGGGGAAGTTGAAAGTGTCTGCCGGAGCCCTGGGGGTACACCTGGGGGGTGCACCTGGGGGTGCACCTGCAGAGAGCGCAGAGCCAGCTGCAAAGGCTAAGAGAAGCTTCAAGCAAAGGCATTTAAGAAAATCACTTTCCAATCACAAGCTAGTGACTAAAGGAACTCAGAAGACACATAAATAGTCGAACATAGCCGCGAGTACAAACTTAACAGAATCGGTTCAGAAAAGTCACAAATGGAAGGAAAGTCCTAAACTAAAACAGCACCAATAACAACCGACCTTAGGGCGTGAAGGGAGTCTGATTTCCATCTCGTTTTCAGAGTTGCCTCACCATCTTATTTTATTTTTTTTATTTCATTTCACTTCATTTCATTTCATTTTTTATTTTAAAGAGAAAAAGAGAAAAATCAAGAAGCAAAGTAGAAACCATTACTCATAAGTAAAATAAATCAGACTTGCATATGTAAACACTGTATTGTCTTGCTATTGTAAAAAACTGAAAGACCAGCATCTTATTTTTAATGCTTCATTTTAAGTCAAATTTATAAAGATGCACAGGGAAATGAAAGAGAAGTGTACCTCATATTCAGAGTGGGTAAATCATCCTTGACCAAGGCCAGTGGATGTTTAAAATGTGAACTTACTAGTTTAAGATTTCAAACTAGTTATAATAAGTATCTTCAAAAACTAAAGAAATGTCTATCAACCAGATCCCACTCTGGATATAACTGTGCTGTTTAATATGGAAAATGCTATTTAAATTTAAAATAATTTAATTTTTAAAAAATTTAAACTCCACTTCCTTAATTGCACCAGAAATTTTTGAAGTGCTCAACAGTGATACAAAATAGCTAGTGGTTACTGTATTAGATGTCACAGAGGTAGAAAATTTATTTAAATTCAGAAAATTCTATCAGCAGAAAAATCAGTAAGATTTTAATTGAGTGAGTGGAAAATGGACACTTGCTCACTATTAATGGAAGTGTAATTATGCCTAGCTTTTTGAAAAAAATATAGCAATATCAACCCAAGTTAAAGTGGATCAAGTTAAATTATAACCACATTTGTTCATATGTACAAAAATATAGCAAATGAACATTGTTGTTCATAATTAGAAATACCCCAATCATTGATAAATTAGTTAACTAATATATGTGATCTATTAGTGACCAAAAAACAAACCACAAATCAATTTGAATGGTATCATGTCGGTGTGTGTGTGTGTGTATTTCTATAAATCTATGTGTATTTGTAACTGGAAAAATATGCTTTTAAGGTTAATGAGTAAATTTTTATAATGGTATAATAGTATAATGCATCTTAGGTAGAGTAAAGTGTAAAAGAGAATACTGTATTTTCCTTTTGCTAAAATGTTACAGGTTCTCTTTATAATTAAAAAAGAAAAAGTTTAAAGAAGCTATAGTCGTAGAAGTAGTGACCTCAGTATTTTTCTCACTACTTTAGAGCTTTCATCCAAATCAAACAAGTGGTGTTTGATTAACATTGTCATGCATGCTGAGAAATTTATGAGTGCTAAGCATACATTTTTCTCCAACATGTTTACATTTAGCTATGGAATTCTGAATAATAAAGAATTGCACATATTTAAGGAGAAACACAAAAGAGTGCTTTCATACTTTCTAATGCAGTATTGAATACAGTGAGCTCAAACAGGACTCCATCTGCTATTGAGTGTACGTACAAAAACCAAAGCACAATGAATGGCTATGCAAGTTTTTATTTTCACCTGCTGTGAATACTATTATCTTTCAACTAGATTCATTTCTCAAGGGCTCAGATTGACATACTCACTTCTACACAGTCACTCTGTGATAAATAAGACAATGGAAAATAAGTCTGAATGACTATTTCTAAAGCGCAGAATATACATGTGTTATTGTAGCTGGAAAAAGTGGGATTTCATTGTAATATCATAACTTATGATCAAAGCATTGCTTTAAAAAATGCTTGAATCTCCTTTGATGCATTCAAATGATTTCTGGTGTGCATAAATATTTTGCATGCTGTACATCCTTGTTATTTTGCATATTAATTTTAATAATCTGTCAGGTTTCTGATCTGTAAAGAACTTTATTTTTCTATATGTTATCACTTTTACATTTCTTAAATTCCATTAGTACACTTCCTAGGAAAATCTACCTTTGTATTTTTAATATTGTTTTGATTACAATTATATTGGGTAAAACAGGATAGTTGGCTGTATTTGTAAGATTTTTTTTTCTAAAACTTTTACAATTTTTCTTTCCTTATTCGTATTTACTACCATACTTTTAACTCAGGTAGTCAATGTTAAGCTTCTGATCCCAGTGACCAGTGAAAGACAGTTCTTTCTCAATATGGATAAACATTATTTCCAACAAAATGTAATTATCTTATGCCCTATCATCTCAAAATGATGGTTTAAATTAGCAACATAAAACATTGATGACAACAATACTGTGACATGTTTATATCTAGATATGTCTAGATATACAACCAAAAAAGTTAAAACTTAACCAGCAGAGTATAGAAGAAGAATCCAGTCCAAGAAGTAATCCAGTAATCCAGTCAAAGAGCCTTTTGCGAGGGATATATCCAGAGTTCTTTCAGACACATTGCACAAGACACTTCTTGGTCTAGAAGGATGTTTCAAATTGGATACTCAGGTTAGCATATCATCAATGTATTTTATTTATAAATAATGAACTATTTCTATTCATTATATTTCAGCAAGTGAAGGGATGGATATGTTATCACCTGAAGTAACATTTTTGCCAGGTAGACCCTATTTAAACTCTCAAAGGCATTTCTGTCAAAGAACAGCAACCAGAAAATTGACACAAGAAACCCTAAACTCCAGGTACTTACTAATGCTTGTTCCCAGCATTTCAAAACTATTTATCAACAGATGCTCTTAAGAAGCACAGACCTGATGGGACTGCAATGGGAGATGGTTCTGAGACAAGCCTAGTTAGGAAATTTTGTCACTGTATGAACATCATAGCATATACTTACACAAATATGGGTGGTTTAGCTCAGAATTCACTTGATCTCTGTTTTTAAATTAAGTTTATTGATACAATTTTGATATACATAATAATCACATTCTTTATAGGGAATTTGTACCTGTACATGATATATCTTTTCTCCATTCTTCTCACCTCTCTCCATCCCACCATCCCCTCTTATTTACAAAGATTTGTTTCCATTTTATTCTTTATTTTCTCATTTATTTTTGTTTCCATTCCTCCCACTCCCCTTTCCTTTTGTACAATTATTATTCACAATATCTATTATAAATTTTGCTTATTAATTATACTTTCAGTCTCTCACACCAGAGACACATGTGATATCTACATACATGTGTCTGATTTATTTCTCTTAAGACTATGGGCTCAAGGTCCATCCATTTAGCTATTAATAGCTCAAGTTCTTTATCACTGAGTAGTACTCCATCATTTTATAAAATCACATCTTTTTTTATCCATTCTTCAGTTGATGTGTATTTGAGTTGTTTCCAAGATCTAGCTATTGATCTAGGGGAACAGAACTCCTGACTTACTATATGTCTGGAGTGAGTTCATGTTCTCTCAAATCAAAGAATGAATTTTAGGAACAATGGAGGTTAAGAGCAGAATTATTTATGGAGAGAAAGAAAGCTTCTGTCTAAGAGAGAGACTGAAGGGTCCCAAGTGGGTTGCCAATAATTTTGTATTTTCTAGTGATTTTTATAGAGTAAAACAATGAGGTGAGGCAGGTCTAAAATTGGGGGAAAACTGGGAACTCATAAGATAGATAGGCATGAGGTGGGACAGAGATATGGTCAACCAATAAGTTTAATTGTTCAGATGAAATTGACCAAATCTGAGATAAATGGGGAAGTGAGTCACATAGCAAGGGAGCATTCTTGTGGAGCAGTGATTCTTCCTATAGGCGGGGTTGGGATGGTGACTCTTGGCTTCTTAAGGTGATCCATATTTAATCCCTAAAGATTATACTTAAGGGTGTGGCTGCATTTGTTTAGCCTTCTGTTTTGAGATCTGGCTCACAAAAAGAGGCATGTGTCTCCTCCAAGGTCACCAGACATCTGGTCCTCTGTGCCAGCTTCTTCGAGGGCCTAGCCTTGTCTGACTGATAATATTTCTAACTAATTCAGCTGCCTGTAACACTATTACAAACTGTGCTGCTATAAATGTGAGTACATATGTATTGCTGTTGTATGATGCTTTTAATTCTTTGGGTAAGATTCCAAGAAGGGAAATATCTGGGTCGTCTAGTGAGGAATCTGCATATTGATTTCTACACTGATTGTACCAGTCTACATTCCCACCAACAGAAGAGAAGGGTTCTTTTTTCCCCACAGTCCATGTAGCATTTGTTATCAGTTGATTTGTTAATAGCTATTCTTTTTGGGGTGAGATGCTGTCTCAGTGTTGTTTTACTTTGCATCTCTTGAATGATCAGTGATGTTGAATACTATTTCATATATTTATTTTCTATTTGTACTTCTGAGACATGTCTATTCATTTCAGATGCTCATTTTTGGGTTAGGTCTTTAAATTTGGAGGGTCTGATTTTTCTCAGTTTCGTGTATGTTCTAGATATTAGTCCTTTGTCTCGAGAAAACTGACTAAAATTCTTTTTCCACTCTATGGGTTGTCTTTTCACTTTGTTTGCAATTACTTTTGCCGTGCAAAAAAATTTTAATGAGGTCCAAGTTGTTTATTTTTGTAGTATTTCCTGTCTAGTTGGGGTTTTGTTCATAAAGTCTTTGCCTACACCAGTTGTAATACTCTGATCAACCACTAACCACCTGCGCCGTCATCTTGTTCTGTATGCGCCGCCATTTTAGATTTAAGTCCTTGTTAATAAGCCTCAGCTGCTTCTCACAGACATTTCCTTTTCCCCAAACGCCGCCCTAAATGACCAACCAGCTCACTCCCCGTGTTCTTATCAGCCTACCCGCCAATCGGCTGCGTTGCTCCTCTATAAAAGTAAACTCCCTTAGTTGTGAGGCGCGCAGTCTCGAGATCCATCAACAGAGACTGCGTCGCCAGGCTTGGCAATAAAACTCCTTCACTCTTGATTGACTGGCTTTCATTTCTAAATCATCATTGGACCATTACACAGTGTCTTTCTGAGTTCTACCTATTCTCTCTCCCAGCACATATAATGTTTGTGTTTTAATATTTAGATCTCTGATCCATTTTGATTTTACTTTAGTGCATGGTGATATGCATGGGTCTAGTTTTAGTTTTCAGCATGTGGAGAGCTAGTTTACCAGCACCGTTTGTTACAGAGGGTATCTTGCTTCCAGTAAACATGTTTGGATCATTTGTCAAAGATAAGATGGCTGAGTGTGTTTGAAGTTGTTTCTGCCTCTTCTAATCTGTTCCATTGATCCTCAGGCTTAATTTTTTGTTCATTTGGGTTTTTTTGGTTTGTTTGTTTGTTTGCTTTGTCAGTATCAAGCTGTTTTTTTATCACATTAGTTTTTGTAGTATAAATTTAAGCCAGGGATTGTGATGCCCCATGCTCTGCCTTTATTGCCCAGAATTGTTTTTCTATTCTAGATCTCTTCAGGTTCCAAAAGAATTTTAGAAATTTTCTCTAGTTTTATGAGGTATGCTAATGGTATTTTGATTGGAATTGCATTGAATCTTTATAACAATATTGGATGCATGGCCATTTTTACTGTGTTAGTTCTTCCTTCTCAAGAGCAAGGGTTATCTTCCCATTTTCTGATACCCTTTTTGATAACTGTTTTCAGAGCACTGTAGTTTTCAATGTAGAGATCTTTTACATCTGTTATTAATTTGATTCCTAAGTACATTTTTTATGCTATTGTGAAAGATGTGATTTCCCTAATTTTTCACTCAGTGTGTTTGTTATTTGTAAACAGGAATGCCATTAATTTTTGAGTGTTGACTTTGTATTCAGCTACACTATTGAATTTAATTGTTAAACTTAGAAGTCGTTTGGTGGAGTTTTGGGGCCTTTTATGTAGGTAACATGTCATCTGCAAATAATAACAATTTAAATGCTTCTTTCCCTATCTTTATTAATTTTATTTCTTTCTCTTGTCTAATTGCTCTAGCTAATGTTTCCAGAACTGTATTTAAAGGAGTGATGATAGTGGACATCCTTGTCAGTTTGTTTACCTCAGTCTAATCAAAAACACGCAAGTAGCACAGTGTACTCTGATGCTATTATCACTAGGTCACTAGATGAGAGGACTTTTCCACTTCCACTATACTTCTGTGAGGCCACTGAGGTATGTGGTCTGTTGCTGATGAAAATGTTGTTATGTTGCACTTGACTACACATCATGGAGGGATTTTGTGGAATTTTGTATCAGTACAAGGGATCCCAAAAAATTTTTCAGAAAAAAAAGTTTACAAAATGCTATAGACACAAACACAAGCACCCCAGAGTTAGAACTGCAAAACTGAATTAGAAATCAAAAACCCCTGCTAAAAATATACTGAGATTTTATTATAAAAGCAGCATAGAACTGGAACAGGGATCATTTTTGGTTCGCTGGCTCTTCCATTAGCTATGTATTGCCCAGGTCATTTGGCTTTTGCGAGCTTCCTTGCATCATTCATGAAATTGTGGAGTCTGAGTAATTGGATTCCTGAAGTTTCCTTCACCTGTACTATTGTTTGAAGTGAGGCTCTCCCACTATAATTGTAGCTTTAAACTGAATTCTGTGTGAGTTCACAGAGTTTATGTAATAATACAGGAATCCCAGACACTATCCAGTTTCCTCCACTAAAAGCATCTTGTAAAATTATAGCACAATATTATAATCATAATATTGGCATTGACTCAGTTAAGTGTGGAAAATCTCACCATATATTTGTTTCCTTAATGTTACTTAAGAAAAGGCACTACAATCTCTGAGAGCCTACTCTGAAGTGTTTTTTAAATGCTTTATCTCATTTTAATGCTGATTGTCGGTCATTTTAAAGATGAAACATGGCTAAAAGTATAAAGTCAGGTTCAAGGGCTATTTGACTTCACAACTCTTACTCTTTCTACTCAACCCAGTGCCCCAAACACTTCTGAAAGATCTTTGTCCATGCTTTATGTAGTATTAAATTGTATCACACGTGTCACCAGAAATAGATACGTATTACGTGCATCTGTTTCCATCAGGAAAACTTTGCAGGTGTAGCTTTATAAAGCCACAGACACAGGGAGATTTAAAACATATGCAGGTCTAGGTCAGCCAGGCTGGAGTTAAATTTGTAGCCTGTCTTCTGAATTCAGCCTTTTCATTTTTCACCTTTACCCCATGGCCTCATTCTCTGAAAGACAAATGATGACAGAGTACAACAGAGACAGAACCAAGGACACTTTTATAGAGGTCATCTGTATGTTCTAAGGAAATAAAAATACTGTTACAATAAAATTTGCCTAGATAAGTTACTTATTTCTATAAAACAAACAAATAAAGACACACATACTTTACTGAAAACATAAATGAAAAACTGGAAATCATCTTTTGCTCTGCCCTACCAATTTCCAAGAGTATCAAACACCACAGTTTTCCTAGGGAGTCTCAGTTTACTGGGGACTGAGCCCCTTAGACTTTGTACCAGGTTGAGGGGAAGCCCAGGCCACACAGTGAGGCCATGTGTAAGTGTTCCAGGCACCCAGCCCCAGGTAAGTCGCAGGGGACACAAGACTAACCTCCAGTCAGTGAGAGTTACGCTAACATCAGAGTAACAATTATGTAATTACATGATAAATATGTATTGAGGGCTTACCAAATGTCAGAATTAGAATACTAGAGACATATGGTGAACCAGAAAGCTATAGCACTCTCATAATATATATGGAATATAAATAGTCTGACCTTCATATCCAGGGGTTTGAAATCCATAGATCCAACTAATTTCAGATACAAAGTGTACCAGATAGAAAAAAAGAATTATTTGTACTAAACATACATAGACAATTTTCTGGTCATTATTCCCTAAACAATGTATTATAGCAACTATTTAAATTGATTTATATTATATTATGTATTATAACAAATTTAGAGATGATGTAAAGTTTAATGGAAGATTGTGTAGGTTAGATGCAAATATTAAAGTATTAGACTTGAGTACCTGCACATTTTGATACTTGTAAGAGGTCCTGAAACCAATTGCCAGGAATACTAAGGGACAACTGTATGTATGCATTTGGATAAGGAACAATCATAGAAACTAGTATACAGATACAAATTATGATATAAATTATATTTACATTCCATATATAAAGAGGAGAGAATTCATGAGGACTCAAACAATGTATAAAAGGGAAGTATAATAGAATCTGAGCATTCAAAGAAAGCCACTTTGAGGACAGAAGATCAAACTTGAGAGAGACCAGAAAGAATGAGGGAACCGTTTCTCTACTCCATGAAGCTTTGAGGGCTGGGAACAGTATCCTCTGCATATCTGACTGCTTATTCACTCACTCACCTGGAGCTTAGTCTGGCATCGTTATGTGTGGTGGACACTGGAACTCTGATGTGTGGTTTCTCATGTGGCCTGAATTCCTGCTCCCTCACAACAAGGTGACTAGGTCTCAGCAATGGGGTAAGAGATGCTGCAAGCCAGATGGCAGCGGTACCACCTTTTATGCCCTAGGTCCCAGTTGATATCCTTTCCATTGCACTGTATGTGCACATGTAGCCCCAAAGCCCAGCTCAATTTTCAAGAAAGAAGAAATAGGCTCCGCTGTATCTCTCCTGAGCAATGCTATATTCTGGAAGACTACTGAGATGGTGAATATTAAATGTTAAGAAATGTTTAGTAATGTAATCTGCCACAAATAACCATAATACATAATAGTGCAAACCCATAAAATATAGCACAGTAGCTGCCATCTTTTAGCTAGGTGATGACAAGATACAAGTCCATTGTAGTACCATAAATGCAAGAATTAAATTTTAATTCTAAATTCTATACTCAATAAAATGCAACATTTATCACAAATATTTTGCATATTAATTTCACTTACTTGTTTAACCATTTATCAAATGTCAATTATGTTTAGATCTCTAGGAAATGAATATGGGTAGATTTGCAGTGTATTAACTGTTCTCTCCTTTCTGCCCCTCTGACCCAAATATGTTTGACTTCAAACTGAAGCATTCCCATTGACATTAACCAGTGTCCTTCTCTCTACGTACCACATTACTGATTGTCCTCTGAGAAAACATAGTATTATAGGGATACTTCCAGGTATTCTGATAATGATGAGAGTCTCCATAACAAGATGAGGGTAAGACAAGTAAGAAGAGAACTCAATACAACACAACTAGGGGTTGAATACCTGGGCTCCTAAGTCAGCTACTGGAATTTTAAAATATTAAAGCAAAAACCTTGAGAACAAGGAATCTCTGGACCAAAAGGATTAATTGAGCAACTAAACATACTAGTCAGAAAAAGGATGAGGTCTTAGGACAGGTTTCTGAAATTCCCAACTCTAAGACTAGATAGCAGTGGGAAAATGTGCACTGTACCTAGAGCTATAAATATTTTTATAAGCAAAATTATGGGAAGGCAGGCATAAGTTTTTTACATTGAATCAGCATCATATGATTAGGTATGGATGAGGGAGGACGCACTGAGAAAGCACTGCGATGGAGAACAAGTCCACAAAGAGAAGTAAGACTTGCTTCTGGATTGAGTGGGGTTGTAAGCAAGATCCACTGGCATTAAAGGATAAGCGAATGGATTTAAGGTTTTAATGTACAGTCCTACAGTTGAAGTGATCATTTGTTATTTTCAGCCTATTGTTGTTAACCTCCCCTATCTGTCCTCCCTCATCCAGCCATTGTTAATTCTCTTATCAGAATCAAGACCCAAAATTTACTTTTCATGATCCCTCTATTCCTTGGTTTCCTTTTTGTAACATAAGAGTAACAATATGGTCAAGCAAATTGTATTATGTAAGTATGAAACAAGATAAGGGTTGTAAAAATGTACCCAGGGTTGGATGTATTTTAAATCCTTGGGAAGCGAATATTAGATATTAAGCCACAGTTGCTTTTATTAAAAGACAATGGCACCCTCTTCACATTTCCATTGAGAGTGAGCATGGAGGGAAATGAGGCAAGTGGACATCACCATGTGGGATATTCTCAAGCATATGATCTTTCAGTACAGTGGACTTCAGATAGAGCTGGCTGAGAGAATAGCTTATAGGCACAAGTGACATTGGCCTCTCTGCATAAACCTCTCATGTCTCCCAAAGAATGTAACTTAGCTTCATTGTGATCTCTTATGGGCTCTTCACTTCCACCTCACCAAAGTTACTTCAGTTTGTGTCTGCTTGAGACTTGTTTGCTTGTGCCATCCTGGCCCAAAGGCAGAATAATGTGTGCTTATCAAGGACTGTGGGGTTAGCAGGTCCCTAGAGTCATAAATTTCATCTGAAACTAGGCTTGCTTTACCTAGTTTCACACAGTTGCATTCTTGGTCAGTTCAACGTAGGTGAAGGATCCCTCCTTCTGCTATCCTTGCATCTCTGTCAGTGACGGGCCGTTAAATGTGGCCCTGTTCTATGATGCAGAAGTATTGCTTGGCCTCCAGCGCTGGAGATAGTTAAATCTCAAGTTGCCCTTTGTTCACTATTATGCATTTCTCTTTGAGACCAACATTAATCAGCTTCAAATCATAATTTTTTCCAACTATCACTTAAATGTAGAATCTTCTGGCAGTAGAGCTGCTTTGTTTTATTCTCATCTGAATTCCACTTTTGCTTTTGTTCCTTGGCCCATCCTGTCTTCCTTTTGCTCCTTCTAAATTTCTTACTTTAGTTCACAGTCCATGATTAATCAGAGATGATGAGACTTATAAAAAAACGTACAATTGGGATTTAAGTGAAATCTCATCTTCCTTGGAATTGCCTAGTTAGTATGTTTTCTTTTGCTCAGAGCTGTGTAGTTTACCATTTCTTTCTGCTTAGTGTTGAGAACCAGGATCTGCACACGGCTTCTCACTGTTATTTTTACATCCTTAGTCTTCTGCTTCCTCATAAAAATCAGATGCTATTTCATCATATATATATATATATATATATATATATATATATATATATATATCTGTATATATCATCTCCATCTTTTCTATATCATCTCCATCTTTACTAGAGCTAAAGAGCAAGCCAGGGCCTGCTTTACAGATGGCATTTAATTCTTTCCTGCAGATGACGTGGTATTCTTTGACAATTCTTAAGACTGATGCTACAGAACCTCTACTAGGGTTTTCAAGAAATTTGCACAAGCTATTTTCCCACCACAAATGATGGGTCACACTTCTAACTTTGAAATCACGAAGAGGATATAAGGTGTTACTCTACTTTCAAGACAAAATCTAGGCCCTATTTCTCTGTCTGTCTACTATCATCTACGTTTCTATCATCTATTATCTATCATCTATTTATTCATTATCTGTCTATTTTTTTTCTATCTCTAGTCATGCATTAGCAGAAACCCCTAAAGCTCTGTGATAAGGAGCAGATCTTACAGAGCATCTCAGTAGTGCCTGATCTCAATGAAGACCAGGTATCACTTGTGAAGGCAGAGACTGTACTATAGGGAAAGGAACTCTGAAATTAAATTGCAGCCTATGGAGGACAGCTTTCACTTCTATCCTAACTCCTCTCTATGGAGAGACTTTTGCTCTGAAATGTAAGCAGGCAGACAGGGGAATCTTGAGCCTTTCTCTATTTTGGAATATAAACAGATGTCTCCATAGGATATTTACATTTAAGGTGGCTATTCAGTCAGCATTTTGAGGAAGTCTGGGTCACAAATGGAATGTAGTACTGGGATACAGCTGGTAGGATTATTTTAATAGCAGCCAGGATTAGCTGAGGGCCACTTTTCTGCTTTGGATCCAACTCAGATTTTGCTGCCTTCCATGTCACACATAAAGGTGGAGTTCTAGTCCCCAAGGCAGCATAGCCTGCCTCTTGGTCCTGAAGATGCTTTATTTTTATTGATGGGATGGGTGGGACACAATAATTTCTAATACAATTTGTAAGAAATGTTCAAGCATTTTCTAGAGTACTGGGTTCCTCTGAACTTACCAATGCAGTTGGCTCTGATTCCTCTTAGACTTCATCTTCCATCTTCTGGAGTTATGCATTTAATCAAAATTATATCTGATTAATACATTTGCCATTTCTGGCACATCTGGTCCACATAGTAGATTAACATGACAGTCTGTAAATGTTCAGACAGTATGGATCTGTTTAGAACATGCCTGGAATAATAGAAGAGATAATATAGCCTGCAGAAAGACCTTTAAAGTGTATTGCTGTCTGTCCTGACTGACTTCAAATACATACTGATCATTTCTCTTAGTGAGAATGAAAATTAATTATTTTTCAGATCAATGGTCACTCACTGTGTATGTGAGCTCATGTTAACTCTTCCCTATCAAGCACAAAAACAGAATTCATCTGATTAACAGGAACTTGGGTAGAATGAGTACCATTATACTTACATATCTTAAAACTTTAAAGGTGGTATCATTTTTCATTTATTAACTTGACCAATGAGGAGAGGGTAGGTTTCTCTGTGGCCCTTCTCAGCATAATTTATTTTACAGATTAGGACAAAAACGCACATATAACAGACCTAGCAGCAATTCTGTACATCTATAACAATTACATATTCAGGATCAGGTCCAGTGAAGTGATCACTGGATGATTTTGGTGATCCGGTGGACTCACTGTGTAGCAACCTTGAATAATATTGGATTTATTGCTCCATCTTAGTGTGCTTTACCTGAATAAATGCCTGTAAGCACCTCTGAGGAAATAATATGAGACTGACTCTCTAACTTGCTTGCCCATGATTGAGCAGAGTTGTTCCTCCTGAGGTCCCAATTTGTCCTTCATCTCTTGTGGTGCAGACATTAAAACCGGCTTCGATATGGAAACTGGCAAGCATTTGGAACATTTTATTGGCCTTAGTGCTACTCAGTCTTCTTTTTCAATTCATTTTGATTATATGGATTTAAGTGATGCTCTTGTCCCTGCAGAAGTTTTATTAACAATTTTCATGGTGCCCTGCGATTTAGAATTTCAGATTGCTCTGCCATTTTTGCTGTTCATTGAATTAATTGTAACCTCCTTGCTTTGGGTAGTTAAGGGTCGCAACTGGTATTTATTATTTTAGGGATTCTGCACTCTCAACTGTGTTAGTGAGCTCAATTCTATAACAATATTCTGCTATTTTTCCTTACTTCCAGAGGAAAAGTCACCACTGATTTTCTCAGGTCTGTTGTGTATAAATTATCACTTCATAAAAGAAGTGCTTTTATATTCTGCTCATGGAGTATGGTCAGCTGATAGATTTTTCTAGCCTTCCATCAGTGTCCACTCCAGTATTCCTGTTTCCATATTTGTGATACCAGTTGTTCCATTTGCACTTATGGTATGCCACTGTTGTCTCCAAATGTCTAAGTGCTAGACAAATAGCATATTTGCACCCCATAGTACAGGAGAACACTGTCACATCAATAAAATTGTCACTATTTAGGCTTCTATTAAGTCTGTACCCTAATTTCTTAATCCAGTACCTTCAGAATCCATCCAGTCCCATGTTTTTTTTATCTCACTCTGGTGCCTTTGGCTAAACCCTGGAGTTCTTTGGGATATAGCCTATTTCTCCTCTTTTAGTCCCAGCACTCCATTAACAAATCAGTGTCATGGCTTGCTGTTACTTACTGGTCTGGTGCTTAGGAATGGAGGTGGAGCTACCTTCTTAAGGGGGGTTGCAAGATACAGCCTCCTGTCATGTCTTCAAGCTGAGGGAAATGATTAGCTCTAGCAGAGAAGAGTGGGGACTTTTGTAGATCCAAAGAGCTCAAGAGAAGCTGAGGCTTCCACATTTTTTATCCCTTGGCTCCATCCCATGTTTCAGAGTATCACTTTTTTCCAACCAGAACCTGATTTAATACACTTGAGCTTTTACCCTTCTCGGAATTCTGTTACTGGCAATGATCCTCTGCTTTTCCCATTTGTTATACTTTACATATAAAATGCCTCCCAAAAGTCTTATGTGTCCAAAGATGGGGTGTTTGAAAGATGATTGGATTGTGCAGGCAATAAACTCATTAATGGATTAATCAATAGCTTAATAGATGAGTTTATACCTGAATGAGCTAAGAGATGAGTTCAACTGACCATGGACTGAAACCTCTGAGTCCATGAGTCAAAACAAAGGTTTGCTTCTTTAAGTCAAACACATAAAATATTTTGTTCCAGGAACAAAAATGTGAAATGCAACATTGAAAGATGTATATGTTAAATTACTAATTTATAAATTGCCAAGAAGTAGTGCTGACTTTCACATGTTGTTTTTCATCTGTGACTAATTACCCTCAGTCTCTCAGTGTCTTTTCCAATGCATCAATTATGCTCAGTAAGAGACATCTGATTCCATTGTCTTTAAAAGTAGCATTTTCATTCAACCTCCCAAAAGTCTGATATGTTGTACTTGCCTGGAAATTTCCATTTTCTGGTGTTTTCATTCCATTTCAACTTTGAGAAAGCCTATATCTCTTTGTCTGATAACTTTCTTCTCCAGAAAGCAATGTTAAAAAAAAAAAAAAATTACAAGTTCTTGGTCCAGTGCCTTATGCAATGTGATTACTCTATTTATTTAACATGTAAGTATTAGACTGATGATTTTTTACTAAGTCCAATAATTAGTTTTCTTGTTATCATAATGCAAATAAAATCTAATTCTAACACACTGAAACAGGATTTTGTCTCCTGGAATGAATCAGATTTACAATAAGAAACAGATCACAACTAAGTCAAAGATTAACATTTACCTAAAATTGGCATAAGCCAACTTGATGCATTGGGATCTAATCTAGATAACTCCAGATCATATCTCTTTTGTGCAGGCCTCTAGGATTGGTGGCAGAGATCTCTCTGCATATTGACATCAACTCAGGTCAGAGCTCTAGCTTTATTATAAAGTTGACTGTGTAAACATTATTTGCATCAATAATATCCATTGCGCAGAGCAGGTATCACTTTGTATATACCCCAACACATAATTCTTACTAAAATAGAATTGATTATGATTTACAACAGATACCAACACAATTCGAGCCATGCGGCCCTAGCCAGTGGGACATAATGGAATCCATTTTCACTGTCTCCCTTATCTATACTTACAGAAGATGCTACCTTGCATTCCCAATGCAATTCCTTACAAGGCAATGTGGCAAGTGATCACAAAAGGAATGCCATTGTGCTATTGTGGCTTGTTTGTATCCTTGGGGTGAAGGTCAAGGTCTCGGAGTATGTTTTCATTTCAAAGGAAGAAAGGACAAGAAAGAGCCTTGTGGAGCAACCCTGGTGTTTTCACACATGCCATTCAGAAATATGCTTAACAGCAAAGCTTTCATAGCCTCGTGGACACCCAGGTTTGCCTCCTGCCTTCCTGTACCACTACTATCTAACCCCAAATCTAAGAGCACTGCTGACTGCATGAAGAATTCTGTTGCATTTTCTGTCATTTCTGGGCTTGCTGGAGCTCCCTCATGCTGCTCCAGCTCAGCAGTCGGTTGGTTAGACAATGAAAGCCTGTCTCTTCACGCTGCAATTTCCTGCTCTCCATTCTCCACTCCCAAGATCCAACAAAGGAATTTATTAAAGAAGTTAAGTGCTTGGTTATTATCAGAGGAGGGTAAACAAATTGAGCTATTTTCTTTTTTTTAACCACAGTGGTCTTTCACAGTTACCACTAATGTCAGCTCTCCCCTTAGTTAACTGTAGCCACAGATAATCATTCACCATTTCTACTGGTCACCTCATGATGCTTCTATAGGAGGACCAGAAGGGTAACTATGGATTTTTTTCATTTAAAAGTCAAAGGCAGATGCATAATTATTTGGTAATCTCAGTGCTATTTTTTTCTTTGTTCATTTATATATCACTTGTATGGTTACTGAATGTCTTGGTAAGTTTTACCTACTAAAGCAAATAAGGCTGATATATGATTATCAACTTTCCTGGAGAACAAGCTAAATATACTTGGTTTACTGTCTTTTATCAAGTGCAGTTGGTAACAAAGTAAAATCCATTATTTTAAGAGTAGTCAAAATTCTAGCAGCTTGTAAGACACAGAAGAAAACTTTAGTTTATTTCCAAAGAGATAATAAATCTTACATTTTTGAAAATGGGCCAGTATATAGAAAATTTACTTTATTCTTCTATAAACTTGCTTTTCTTCCTTCTATAAAATTTGATAGAGTTGGATGATTACATCTCATAAATTTGCAAAGATATAAGTAGGAAAAGGAAAAAATAAAGGTGGCTGAAGTGAATTTTGTGATCAGAGTTTTATTGATAAAAGAAAAATTGACTGCACTTTATAATGTTTCTCTTTGTATTTTACACAGGGAGGCTGAGCAGGCTTTTAGCTATATTGCTGAATAGGAGCATAGCATGCCCATAACTGGCGAACAAATTCAGCAAAAGATACTACTGTATCTTGTGATAAGAACTAAAGTTTAACTTGGCTACACTATCACAATCTGTTCTTTTATGCTGTGGACATAGTACCTGGATTAGTGCTCAGCGGTCAGCATTCTCCCCGTCTGTAAACTCCCCCAGGGCACTGGAATGGGTTTCTGCCATTTCTAGAGATGCTGTATGACCCACTTTGCTGCAGGTGGAAGGGACAGATGTGCACACCCCGTCTAAGTGTTGGCAGTCAGATCATCACAGCAGCATAGAAAGCTGAACTGAATGGAGAGACACAGGCAGGGAGCCTCTGGTAGCTGAGTTTAACAGTGCTGCACCTGAGGCCTGTGGATTATCCAAATGGTAACTGCTGTGTGAACTGCTTTGTCTGAGACTGGTTTGTGCAGCCTTAGCTTAGCTTTGTGAGACGTTCCAACATTTTCCTAAAAAGTGTGTTTATTTGTTTAACCTCACTCCATTTGGTGTCTGTTTCAAGCAGCCAAATGAAGTTTAACCAGTGCCTGAAGTCTGTCTGCATCATGCATATACATTTCTTGTCACATTGTAAATATGAATGTCCTTTTAGATTTCTCACCTAGTAATCAATGATGAATGAATATTTTTCTGAGGATTTTTTCCTCAGATTAAAATGTTTGCATTAACCATAACAACATTTCAAGAATATGCATACTAAAAAGCTTGCATTTAGTGTTACGGTTCACCAAAATAATATTATTGACAGAATATGCCCTTAGTCTAGATAGGGAAAGTATTCTGGTAAGATCTAGTGATGTTAAAAAATTTAATGATTATGCTTTAATAACTATATTCTTGCATAGTTCATTTCTATTGTTTGGTATTAATTTTTGTTGATAATGACAATAGTGGAAATGATACTTGTTGAAGGACACTGCATTATAGAGGTCAGTCCAGTCTGTTAAATATCGTTTTGTGTGTAACATAGAGCTTTTTAACAATGTATATTCCCTAAAAATCTTGATAATTCAAAACTCTTTTTTAAATATATAACCTCTTGCCATTTTACATATAAGGGGTAATACCAACTTCTGTAACAACCCTTAGATACTGTTAAAATAGCATTTTACAGATGAAGACTCAAGTTAGTGATATTCTGTATGTTTACAGAGAGGGAGAGAGAAAGAATGGGAGAAGAGTGAGGGACAGACAGAGAGAGACAGAGACAGAGAGAGAGACAGAGACTGAGACTTATTGGAAAACCCAACTCTTGATAAAATCGCAGCCATTCTTACCCTTTGCTCCCTTGTAAGGCTGCCATCTTCCTTAGGTCTGGGAACAACTCTTCCCAGATATATATACTTAGGCTCATGCTAATCATAAATGCAACAAATATTTGTTGGAAGAAGATTTACTGTTCTGGAGGCTAATGAATAACAAATGTGGGCAAAAGCAATATGGTGACCCTGAGGGAGAACATGGGAACTAAAATCATCAGTAAGACTGGAGGGAACAGAAGAAAAATAGCAGTTGTCGGTTTGAATGGAGTCAACAGATATAATTGAACAGTTGATAAAGTAGGTAGGAAGGAAAAGGTGACCTGAAGTCTTCTGCCCTTTCTTTGTTATGTACATTTGTGATTTCAGTTGAAATAAAATGTGTTTCCTATTCATTGATAGGGAATATCAATCCTCTTGGTTTTTTATAATACTGAGAAAAGTTACATAGAATTTTAGGTCTGAGGAAATATAATAACTGGAATTCAAATTACTCAAATTTAAGTAGTAACAGAGTACATGATTGTCTGATGATTATCTATTTTTTATTTTGTTTTAGAGGCTTGCATTCCTCTAAAATCCTGATAATTCTAAAGCAAAATATAGTTCCTGACTATATTTATCATGGTTTACACAATTTTACCAATTTTTGAAGCTTTCAAGTAAAACATTCCCTCTCTTCTTTTCTTCCCTGTTCTTGAATACTGTTATCTCCCCTACCCTCCACCACATACCAGCTGGGTAGCTAGAGAGAAAACAATAGTGATCCTTGAAAGAACAAACCAGGCTGTATAGTAATTCGCCCTGCTGGTTAGAGAATACATGCTAAAGTGCTCACCAGTGGGAACCTTATGGCCAAGTTACCCAGTTGTGCAGAACTACTTATGACTTCCTAGAGCACAGCATAGTGCCAAAGGCACTGTTATGATTTTACTCCTTAAAAACCACCATATTTGAATTGGATTATACATTTGGATTGAATTATAAAAGTTTCACTTGATTATGTGTCACCCAGTGTTCTACCAGGAAGTGCAGTTTTGAATCATTATTTCTCAAAGTATTTCTCGAGGAGCCCTGGAGCCATGCAACGTGTCCTAGAAAGGTCTTTGCATAAGATGAGCTTGTGTGACCGTTCCTGTCACGTACAGTCTTGGAGGTGCAATGGTCGCTGGAATGTTAACATCTCTGAAAAGTAGTATAAGATAGAAGTTAAATTTATCCATTAAGTTATATCATGTGCCCTTAATTCCCTAGGAATCCATTATTTATAGGGTATATTTTGTAACAGGGAGGATTCAGTGATTCTGAGACACTAATAATTATGTAATAGTATGCTTCTTTAGAGTCTTCACCTCTTCTAGGTCAAATCCACTTTAGAAGTGGAGAACGAATATAAATACTTCTAGCCAAAAAATGTTACATGGACATATGGACATTAAATTTTATGTGAAATTCAAAATTTCCATATTATTTAAGTGTGACACTTAAAATCCACCACTGGGCATTGTGTTGAGGAAAGCTTAACATTTTGGCTAACTTACATGTCGAGGTTTCTTTCAGGTACTTTCATAGTAGGTGTATTTACTGTTGATAACAAGTGTTAAAGTTTTACCGTTACCCTTTACTCAGTGCAATATACACCTTGCACATTTGTCATGGCCCTTTCATGTAAACTGCACAAGGAAAGGGACAGACATTATCAGAAAACAAAGCCTAAGAGATTCAAGGTCGCTTTCCTCCAACTCCTTTAGGTATTCTGAAGCACAGTAGAGAGAATAAAATTTTCAAATACATTTATTTAGGGATAAATTTCTAGTAGACTAGGATTTCCTGATTCCATTTATATTAGTGTTAATATTAGTACATTAGTGTAATATTAGTATATTATTATAATATTGAATTATGTCAACAGCCTGTAAAAC
This sequence comes from Hydrochoerus hydrochaeris, assembly GCA_004027455.1. Classification (NCBI taxonomy): domain Eukaryota; kingdom Metazoa; phylum Chordata; class Mammalia; order Rodentia; family Hydrochaeridae; genus Hydrochoerus; species Hydrochoerus hydrochaeris. Next base: position 62,306 of record PVLA01002074.1, read on the forward strand.
ATTGTTCAGCACTTCATTGTAGTCAGAATTGAGAAATACCGACTGTTTTTACCTTGTGTGTGTTCTATTTTAAATATGGAATACTTTCAGCTTTTTATTATTTTCCTTTCTCCATGTAAGTTAAGATGATGTAAGAAAATTGATGCGACTTTGTTATTTAAATGAATGTCTATACAGTCCTTCCTGAATCAAAAGTCTCTTTGGAAATTATCAAATTATCTCCAAAATACTGTATAGGAGACTATTTATGTATTAATAATACAGTTTGAAACTTTTTTTTTTAACGTACTTATGATTTAATCTGAATTCTTCCCACTGAGCTACATGCCTGCTCCTTTTTATTTTGAGACAGGGTCTCCTTGAATTCCTGAGTTGCCCAGATTAGGCTTGAATTTGTGTTCCTCCTGTCTCAGCCTTCCAGAGTTCTGGGGTTACAGTTGTGTGCCATGAAGCATGGCTGAATTTTGAAACTTTATTTCAAACATTTGCCCTTTAGTTTCTTGTGCCCTAACTCTTATTGCTCAATGCTTTCAATTTTCAATTTTTTTTCTGTCTCACAATGCATTTACCATATTAATGTGAGGAATTGTTTCATTGTAAACCCTGCAGAAAGCATTTTAAAAAATAATATTAATATCATTTTAATTCTATTGCACTTTCCTTTTAAAAATTCAACTTTTTCTCTTATCATTGAAGATAAGAAAATGGAAATGAATGAATACCAGATGATATTGCAAGTTAATTAAGATAAATCTTATCTAATCTTTAACAAAGTATAGTAAGTACTATTATTCTCAATTTATTTCTAAATTTTAGAGCCCAAGATATTTTATAGAGGGCATAGTAGAGCTAAAACTTAAGCTAAGATGTTCTTCCTGAAAAAAGAGTATTTTTTTTAATCACTTCAAAATGGCATGGAATGTGCTTGTAATTCCAGTTACTTGTGAAGCTGAGGCAGGGGGAATTCTTTGAGCCCAGAAATTTGAGGCCAGCTTGGGTGATTGGAGAGTCTATATCTCTTATAACAGTAATGATATTAATAATAATTTCAAAGTGACTGATGGGGCAAGTATTTAGGGTGTAGGTGCAAAACTAAGAATTTATCCATAGAGAAACAAATTTCTGAGGTAAAAAGTACAGTATCTATAACCCATGCATGGCTTAACCACATGGATGTATCCTGAGAAATGTGACAATAGGCAATTTGGTCACTGAGCATCATAGTGTGAACTTACACAAATTGAAACAGTAGGTCATTCTCATTAAAGTAACAATACTTCAATAGCACAGTTGCTTATGATTTGATTTTGGCATGACAGAGAGACAAAGAAAGGAAAAAAGAGGCCTTTGTTGTAGGCCCGTGAGGGATGCAGAGGAGATGTAAGCACTCTTGGGTGAGAACAACAAAATGGAAGTACTTTTATCAGGTCTGGCTGGGGTGGGGTTTGGGAGGAGAGCAAAATGACATATCAACAGCTGATTTGAAGGAGCATCTGTGTATGCAAAACAAGAGACAGAAGAAAGATTTACTGGGGCTGAGGGTGGAGCACTTGGGTGGTTGTAGAGTCTTGGGATTAGAGAGGGCTGGGGTGCACATGCAAAAAGGGAGTGGGAGGTTTACTTCTGAAACTAGAAGGAGAACATGGAAGTTACTCTTGGAGAGATAAATTGCTTCTATGGGTGTGGTACCAAGTTGGGTGGATGTAATGTGGGAGATACTAAGCTCCAGGCTAGCAGAATCTATCAGTTTACAATTATAATCAATGATGTGCTGTACATAATTATATCTCTAGACTTTATGGCTGGCAGCACAGTAGGTTTGTTTACATCATCATCAACCACAAACTCATGAACAACATGCCATGATGCGTACGATGTCATGGCGGCTACTGTAGGTGGGCAATAAGAATTTTTAACTCCATTACAATATGTGAGACAACAGTCATACACCCATAGTGTCTTACTGACCAAAGCATCACTAATGTATGCAGTTTTCATAATAGGCAGAGTTACATCTCGTTTTACTTGAGCCTCTCTCACCTCTGTGTTCCCTTGCTAATTATTCCTGTCCTAACATGTTTTATAGTTCTCTGATATGCCAGACCAGAAAAATGCACTCATTTTTTAATTTTAATGCATTTTACGCACGCACACACACATACACATTCTTACACCTTTTATAAAGAAAATACATTTCCTAATCTCAAATGTGAAAGACCTTAAGTGGCTGGCCTAGTTTGGAATCTTGTCTCTTGCATAGCTGCTGAATTCACACCTGCTGCTTCTCCATCTGGTACAATTTTAGCTCAGTAAGACCATCTTGAAATATGTGGAAAATGTCAAACACACTCCCAAAAAAGTGCTGTCTTCTTTTAAGCTGGTGATGTCCTGAGATGACTGAAGATTTTCTTTTCTTAAAGATTAGCACCTACTTCTTGTTTTTCACTGACCTAGAGTCTTTTATAAAGGATCAAGACAACTTGGTCATGGAGTAAAGAAAAGACAGCAAGCATTTCAAAAGTAAATGTCACTGTACTTGATGATAAGCATTTGAAAGGTCATCCTCCCTATATTCAGAAGATATTAAACATGTATATGAACAATATAACAAGTTTCATTTACTTCCTTTAGTTAGTGCATGTGCAAATGGATTCCTATCACAATCTTAATATACCCAATACAAATGACTTGATTTACTCATTTGGATATTTACTCTGAGCAAGATTCTAGTTGGAATTATATAACTAGGGCCCAGAAAACACATTTAGTGTGAAACTATCTTTGTATAAGGATAGTTCTTAACTTAATATTAAGTTTTGTTAATTTTCCATTCTTAACATTTTTGGGCATGGAACATTAGTTTGTTGCATATTTATATTTAACTTTTATTGTACTTTCATTTAGTCACCTGAAGTTATTTCTCTATAGTAAAAAGAAAGGTGTGAGAGCAAAATTGATTCAAAGGAATCAGTAGTATTGAATCCTGAATCAGTTGTATAGGAGGATTGCCAACATTTGAGGCAGCCTATGCTTTCAGTGTATGTTGAGTTTTAGAGTTAAAATTTTTGCATTTTCTCAAGAGACATATATTGGAATATTTTTATGATATAGGGTAGCAATTTTTGGTAACAAAGTATTAATGGTTAAAGTTCGTTTTAATTCTATTCAAAATGTCCAGACTTTGCAACCTAGGGCATTTGCTTATTTACAAAGTGAAAGCACTTGAAAGTTACAAAGTTATATGGTTCTCTGATCTTAGCAAACCCACATCTTCCTGGTTACACTAGAACAGGACTTTTTATCATTGGGAAGGGCTGGATCAGGGCAATAGGGTAGATCAGTTTTCTGGGAGAGCTGTTGGCTCAGCTGGAGTTGTCTGCTAAATCTGATAGAGGGAACTGGTCAGTCTTACTTTTCTTTCCAAAACTATATAAGATGTTAACTGTTGACCTGGTCATACTCCTAATTTGGGAGATACTCTCAAGAATCTAAACCCTTTTGAGTTGGTGTAATTTGGCTGTAATTTAGGTCACCTCGCTACAGCAGTTTCACTCATAACTCCTCTCTGAACCCAAAGGATAAACAAACCCTCCAAAAAAGAAACTAAACTGATAGTTAAGATTCCATCTAGAAATCTGAGCTTTTCTAAGTGTGCTTTGGGAATGTTCAGAATGTATAAAGGGAAATTGCCTCCTGAAATTTAACTGTTAGGGACTTTGATTTTACCAAAAAGAATGAAAAACAAGAGAGTAAACTAAAGGACACATTATATCTTAGAGAATGTGAACCCAAAGCACATGGCCAAATGGCGCTTTTTATATTCACCTTGGCCTTCACCTTGGCCTCAGACACAAATGAAAACATTTTGTTCTGATCAAAATTCTCAACAGCAGCACTAATCACACTCAAAATATTTTAATTTCACAAAGTATCAAGAGCATAAGAGGGGGTTTGCTCATTATTTTGACAAATACTTTATAGTCAAGGCTGACATTTTTGGCCGCCTGCGTTGATAGATAACAAGACAGTTTTAAGAAGAGCTGTTAATCACCTCAGAGCCCTCGTCTCTTGGTCCGTAGCCTGACTGTGGTCTTGAGGGCTCATCAATGGCGCAAGCATCCCACGGCTGAACCTCTTCTCGGGGTAAAGGTGGTGCTGCTGTCTGCTGCCACACTTCCTCCATGCTGGCTGGAGAATGGCACTTGCTCCCACATCTGGAGCACTGTGTGAGGCTACTTGTGTTTGCATCTTAACGCACTGTCACTGATTGGATGTCTTTCTCCCTGTGACTTATATCTCCATAGTTTCCCAGCATGTCCTTCTTCCCATAGACAAGTAAACATCAAAAAATTTTTCCTCCTAACACATCTCAGACTGCACATATCTGAGTTTTCTACCCCTGGATGTTCTGAGACACCTGCACAGTTTCTACAGTCACTCCACCGGGTCCTTTCTTTAAGGAAAATTACTGTTGTGCTTTCAGCTCTGTTAGTAGCACTTAGGACAATGGCTGACTGCCGCTAGAAATTTGGAAGAAGTAACAAATGGAAATCCTTTGTCCCTACCTACTTGAACCTAATTTGAACCTTAAGGATAGGACAGTGCAGCTCATTCAGATGCTCTGTGGTATGTATGGCCTGGGACTTTCACTACTTCTGTCTCAGCAAAGATAAGTGCCTCTTTGACTATAGAGAGTTATGATATGGATGGATGCCATTTGTCTGGGCTATGTTTTAAAAGAGATGTTTAGTAACAAGTTTCTGCTGGATAATAAAGTAGAAAAAATTAAATGACTATTCTGTTCTTTTGTAAATCAATAATAATAACTACAAACAACAATAACAAAATGTCTTCTTTCTACTGATATTGAACACTATATGCATTTTTCTTATATAGATTTAGCTACTAGCAAATGTATATGTAGAGTCTAAACACATTATTCCAAATATTCCCTGCAGTCTTATTTCTCTACTATCAATGATTTCTCACTTTAAAAGTCAACAGTATTTCATTTTCCATTGTAATGTTTTTTGTTTATTTTTGTGATCTGTTTATTTTATTATAAGCTAGATTGTTGTTTGGAGGTGAGTTGGAGGAATACAAAAATGCATTCAAAAGTCAGAGTTAGAGAGATATTAAGTGTTACAGATTAGATTTCAACATATTTGAATTTAAAACATTCTATAATTAAAGATGTAGGATGACAGATTGCGCTGTGTTAGGCTGGTGAAGGGGGTATGTGGGAGGAAGATGGAGAGTTGTCAGCTGAGAGACTGCTAGAGGGATCTGAGTCAATTATCAACTGTCAATAGGAGTTCTCATCTATAAAAAGGGATCTATTATGTGGTAATCATTGCTATTCCAGAAGTAATTATTTGAGCAAACGGTTTCTAGCACATCCAGCAAGTGTTGCACGAAAATGATGACTAACAGCTAAGTCTAATGGCCTGAAACTTGTTCTGATAGTGAAAAACTGGCAGAGTGTAGCTTTTGAATGTCTAGTCTCCCCATGGGCAGTGACAAAATTGCCATCATAATATTGATTAATGGAACCATTCTTTGATATAACTTTAAATTGTGCTAGACTCCTTTGCAGAATGGGATTAGTTACCAGTAAACATTTCTATGACAATTAGAGCTCACGATGAGCTGTTAACAATTCATAATATTTATTTTCCTTAGATTGTGCGTCTTTCATATTTAAAAAATTACAAAAACACTTACCTCTGCATTTTCCCTTCTACACCATCATTCTCGGTCGATAACCTATCTAAAAGTGTGGTATATGCTGCTAAGCTCACCCAGGGCTGATGCCAGTGAAGTCTGCCGAGATGTACCAGCTTTCTCATTACTTATCGTGGTCCAACATTTTCAACAGCAGGAGGTGGTGCTGTTGAATTTCAAATGTTTGGTGGCCTATCAAGAGTTGCCTTAACTATTTCCATAGAGATTTGGATAAGGACTTAACAATCAAGTAGTATGTTCTAAATAGGCATCTGTCTGTGTTCTGACTTTGGTAAATTTTTACCAAAGAATTAACTTTTGTTAGGAAACACTGAACAATAATTATGTGCTACACTTAGTTCCTTAGACTGTACACAAAGGATTCAGGGATGCAGGGCAAGTTCTACCCTACCTCGTCAGGATAGCTAAGTCTAAGGAGAGATGTGTTTCATGAATGGTGTTTATGGACTTGGTGGATTTCATCTGGTGGTATTCTGCAAACTATATCAAAATCTAGAAGTATTGGGTATTAAGTTATTAAAAATGTTCCTATAGCTATTGTTGAATAGTCTCTGCCTTGTCTAAATTGTCTCTACCATCATCTCCATCTTGATAATTATTTTACATTAAAATAACATATAAATGAATGTATCTGAACATTTTAAAGTGTTAGTGTCATTTACCTTTAAAAATACAGCATACCCTACTATTATTAGTACCACCACTGATACCATCAATGACTCCTCAGTCATTTACTGACATCCATTGTCCTAAGTTTCCTATGTATGTTAACTAATTTATTTTGCTTAATAAAGCTATGAAACACTTTTATTATAATATGCAGTCTTACAGGGAAGGAAACTTTGAGACTTAGAGATTAGGTAACATGCTCAGAGTAGCGCAGGTAGTGACAAAACTGGGAATCAGTCCTGCACAGCTTAGTGTTAAACTCCAAGCTCTTCTCTGGTACTCCTGCCAGGCTCATTAAGTAAACATCGCTGACTATTCTAGGTAGGGTCTTGTGTTGCTTTGTAAGATAAATACATGGCCTTGCTACTAGTTTTGTTTAGATTTAACTTTACTGGAGACCAGCTTAGCTTTGACATTTACAGGAATGGGTTAGCCTTCATCTTACTGCACGATATAAAGCAACTTGGTATTTAGTTTACCTGCAAAAGGCAGTTAGGAAGCCCTTGAGGAACCTAATTAAAATGCAGCACATTTCCAAGGCACTGTATCTTGCTGTGTTGCCATAGAAACCATGGGACCTTCTGGTCACTGACCTTTAAGAGAATCTGAGGATACATTTTCCTAAGGCTCAACCCAGTATATTAATCTATAGTTGCAAGCTCAACATTTGGAAATTGCCTATGTAATCCTGAGTTTAGGACTAAATTATATTAGAAACACTTACTAGAGACTCCAGAGCTTTTGGGAGGAATATGTTTTACTACTTCAAATAGGATTTAAAATAATTAAAAATCATGTATTAGTTAGCAAATAATGAAAGAAATCTTAGCCATATAAGAAATATTAGAAGTAAAATCATATTTAGAAATAGTTTCAATATTATAGCTATTGTATTGTATTTGGAATTCTAGTCAAGGCTTACTCAAAGGATAAACCATAATATTATATATCAAAAATAAACCCAGAAAATCAGAGCTTATTATAAAATATAATATGATTTATAAATACAAAGTCTTAAATCCATCTTTGCTATCTATTTATAAATTTAGTCATCTTATTACTAAATATGTATAATTAAAAACCTTAGTTTTATCTAAATTTATATTTTCTTTGGCTATTTGGTTGAAGCCAAGTACTACAGTTCAATGAGAAAAATGACAAAGGCTGTCAGACTATAGAGTGCTATTATTATTTGGATATTTTTATTCTGTACTGAAAATAAATAACTTAGTTCTATCATTGGTATAAGCACAACTTAATTACAGTGAAGTATCTATCAGGGGCTAATTTCTCCTAGAATCAAATTACATCTTTAGATACATAAAATTCACTTACAATACACATTGACATCAGAAGACAAGTAGATACATGCTGATAATGCTGTATTATATCTAGAAAAGTGAAGCTACTACCTCACTCCTTAGACTTCTGGGAAGGTTCTCTTACACTAGAACATGACATGATGCTATATGGATGGAACTGCTGGCTCTGCCACTTACTAACTGGATGACATTGAAGAAGTTCCTTAGCCTATGTTTGCTCCTGTGTAAAATGAGAATAATTATTGGCCTCTTAGAGTTGTCATGGGAATTAAATGACTTAATATTGATAAATCCTATTTGGATATCAAATATATTTTCAAAAAGTATATCCCAGTGTAGCTGGCCCTGTCGCATACCTGCCCTGCCTGAGGCAGGAAGAATAGATTGGAATCAACTCAACTGAGATAAATGCTGAATGTTATCAGTGTGGTGGACAGAGGGAGCCTAAGTTTGCACTTACAGAAATATAATTTCCCTCCTCAGAATAGATTTAGACAACACTGTCTATGAGAATTGTTATCTTTGAGATTTGGATGTATACATGTCATTTAATCCAATAGCAAAAAGGAAAATTTATTTTCCATCTACATTTTTACAAGTTAGAATTTCCAGCCCCTTTACTTCTGCCACCGAGTGTATGTGTATGTGTGTGTGTGTGTGTGTGTGTGTGTGTGTGCATGTGTTTTGCAATGACTCATAATCCCGTTCTCTGAAGATAATGACTGAGAATCCTTTGATTGATCATGAAAGCATCAAAGGTTATGAACTCCGCTGTGGCTCCTTTACTTGCTCCAGAAAACCAGAAGGGGCTGAAAGTTCCAAAATTATAACCATGGTTTGGTCTTTTTGCTGAGCAGTTTTGGGACTCAGAAAACACAATAATTCAAAACACAGCACTTAGGAATACAATGTATTTTAAACTGAAGGAAACTGAGAAAACCTCAAAAGCAGAAGGATCAGTCTCTCTGACCTCCTCCTTCCTGCAGACCCTGCAGAGACAGGTGTCCAGCCCCACACCTAGAAGGCAGGACCATTACACAGGGAGGCCAAAGAGAATCTGGATAGGTATTGACATATCCTCCGCTCCTGCTTCCAGGCTGCTCCCATTAATTCATATCCCCCTTTTGTCCTATCACATTTCCACACACATGTACATTTTCCATCAAACATTCAGTACACAAAAATACAGTCCCTGGATCTTTAGATCTTGGCTCATATCACACTTTGGTTAAATAAATTTGTTGCATTTTGGGCTTGTTCGTCTCTCATCATGATAGGGATGTCAGCCACCACCCTTGTGATGGATAAGGAAAATACTTTCCTTTCTCTCTTTCACATCAGTTCCCATCCAGAAGTCCACCAAGAGGTATTTCATTAGAACAAAATACACTCCTCTCACACAGGAAATCCCAAGGCATTTGGAACTCTGTCAGAAGCTGGGTTACAGAAGCCAGGGTTATAGAGCACCTAAAATTATGAGTTTAAGGCACTCTGTGCCAAAGGTGTGGCAGAAACCATATAAATATACATTGCACAATTAGCAATTTACCAAATGAACCAGAAGGATAAGGAAACATTTGCCCCTTACATGGGTGGAGATACCTTGAAAAAGATACAACTTTGAACACCACACCATCCAGAAGATTGCTCTTCTGCCACTGTGGCCAAAGCCCTCCTGAAATGGTTTTGCTAAAGGCCTCAGGGGTCAGAGAAGACTGCATTGCTCAGACATGGGCAATGTACATCTGCAAAACAAAGTTAGGACTTGTCACGTGGAAGCCTCAGGAGACAACCCTACTGAAATGACTTGTGTGGTTTATGGATATTTTGCATAAGGGCTCAGTAGGAATTAAAACTATTAAGTCAGAATAATTCACTGCTCACAAGTCCCTTCCAGAACATGTTCAGAGAAGAAGCTCCTGAGTAGAATTTTAATCAACATAAACACTGAAGTTCAAACTCCCTCCTCTGGTAATCTCTCAGTCACTGCTGTCAGTCTAATTTTGTTTGCTCTTCATTATTTAATACCAACTCTTGTTATGTTTTAAAAGTATTGTACTTTAGATAGGTTTAAAGTATAACCTAGCCAACTATCTAAGCTGCCTTGACATACATATACTATTAATAATGAATGCTTCACTTGCCTAAGCACAATTTAGATGTGCTTCTCAGTTTTTTCTGGTTTCAGTCAACACAGGTGGCTGAGCACTCTAGCCTATTCCTTTCCAATCAGGTACAAAAGAAACCTTCTAAGGTGAGGTCTTCACAGCCTCTCACCTCTCCTTCCCTGTCAGTGCCCATTACACGCCAAATCACTCACAAATACATGCAAATGAGTAGCACATTTAGAATATTACTTCTTGAAATATTTTCTACAAGTGACTTGTAAAAGTGACATCATTTTTCTTTTGAATTATTAAGAATTGTAAACAGCTTTCTCAGTTAACTTACACTGTTTTTATAGCCATGTGTACTGGCAGCTTCCTAGGGATTTAATAGGTTTTCCCTCATGTGAAAAATTTTCCGTAATGGAGTATACTAGGATTAATATATTAGCAGAAATTAAAGAAATCCATGAGATTCTTCATAAATCTAGAGAATTGACGTTTCTTAAACTGGTACTTTCCAGAATGTTTTTGTTTTGCTGCGGTTTTGTTGTTGCTGTTGTTGTTTTGCCTTTTTGGTTGTTTTGTTCCCTTTTTGTACTGGAGATCTAACCCAGTGCATGGCACCTACTAAGCTCAAGAGATATTTAGAAGCATTTTTTGGGATTAGAGAAGACAGTATTTCTGATTATTTTTTAAAAAGGGGGGGTATTCTGAAGAACCTCTAACATGCTAATATCTCATGAGTATCTAAAGAAGATGTGGTCTAAAGAAGATACAGGTTAGGCATATCCTCTGAAGACAATATTGCAGATTAAAACAGACTTTGGGGAAGGTCGCTTTAGGGAAACCTCAGCATAAGGTTTATGTTCCAATTTCACTAAAATCTCTCAAATTCCTTTTCAAATGGCTACTTAGAACTTTAGATTTTTTGTGTCAGTTTGTAGTCCATATTGCTTATAAGCATAATTTTATTATTAAAGTGAGATTAGAGACAACATATTTTATAATGAGATAACATTTTAATTTTCACCATTTATATACAAACACGAGTTAATAAAACACATCACAAAACAGTAAAATTTAAGTTAATATTTATAGGTGCATAGATTCATGCGCACATATTTTTATATATTATATATTTTAATTTTCACAATATATCATTATTCTTAGACAGAATCATTGAAGACACCTAAAATTGTATACTATATGAGAGGAAATCACTCACAAGTTCTTAACAACAGCAACAGAAAAACAGTGGAGATTTAGAAATAAGTGGTAGTCACTTAGGTGTTTTTAATCTGTTTTAACATTTTAGATTTGAAGCCACAATATCCACAGCACACAAGGAGCCTGCCATCACACCTGCACTGCAGTGAGAGTGCACCACAGGGTTGAGGGGCAGGGACAGAGACTTCAACTGCTGCTGATGGAAGACTTGGAAATACACTGTAAAAACTCAGAGCAAACATCAGGACTGCGCACTAGGACTGAGCACTTGCACAGGATGGAACATGTGTCAGCAGATCTCAGGAGACTGGGAGCAAAGGTATTTCCTAGGCTTCTGGTTCATAGTCTTGATAACCTTCCTAACATGAGGAAAAACAAAGATTCAGCACTCATTAGCGGATGTGTTCACTGATCAAGGATTTACAGCAAATGATATGGGACATGGCTCAACACTTCAAGAGTTCTGGAATGACTGACTCTGCCATATCATTCTAACTTTATAGTTTGTCACATAGAAAATGAAATTATGTTAGTCATCAGAGTATCTGGCTTTCACGGCATAGTCCTGTAAAGCAAATCAGATGCACGTCTCTGGCTTTCAGTACACTCAAACCTAAACTGGAGACCTAAGTCAAATGGCTCATGAACTGCTTTCATGGCTCAGACCCTCTAACTGACAGAAGCAAACTAACACTTTTACTTTCCCAACTGGAGATTTCAACACCAAATTTCATCTTCGCCTAGGACTTCAACAATTGCTTTTATTCTCTTCCAGAAAACACCCTGAATGACTCAGACAAACGCTCAGGGAAGGGAAATCTGAACATGACAAGATTTGGATATTGCTTTTAGGAAGACCCAACTTCTACTCCTAAACTTTATTTTTTGATTTTATGTGTATGAATTTACCTCAGAAGGCATTTCATAGGCCTCATTGTCAGGATCCACTGGCATATCTTCCAGAATTCCTTCCTGGGGGGATCCTTCTTCACTCTAGTATGTAAATTGGGAAGCACAAAAAGAACATGATGATGTACCATTTTTTGTTTTTCAAACATGTTTTGAAAAATTTATATATATGTGTAATGTTGGCAGAAATGCTGTAAAAATGACACTCCTTGACTTTGTGGATGACGTCCCAGGTAGACAATGCCTTTGAGAAAACACTGTGATGGCATGGGTTACTAATCCTATAAAAGGCACCAAGTTTTTGTATAGGAAGCTACCTGAGAAATAATGTGAGGCTGACCTAAAGATGTTTTGTAAGATCAATATTAGTATCAAAAGATTTTTAATTCAACAATGAATAGATGATAAAAATTTTAAAAATTATTTTAAAATACTCAACAAATTATCATGAAAATATGTATTATTATGACTCAAGAATTATGTAACAAAATAAGAAACTTGGTAAAATGTTCAACAGGACATAAAGTGTTTTATGTGTTGTGGATGCAATTTATGTAGAATTCAAGTGAAAGAATAAAAAGACCGAAAGAAAATAACCAAATAGTGAAAATATTTTGTTGGGGATTTATATATGCTATCGTTTTTTCCCTAAATTTTAAACTTGTATAATTATTTGTCATGTAAAAATATGTTTTATAATTTTTTAAATATTGTCAAAAAATAAGTTCCTTTCTGAAATTTGAAGATTGAACTATATATAGTATGATCAAAATATACAGTGAATGCTTAAATTTAAGAAGTTTATTATAGTAAAAATATATGCTATTGACTCTCCTCAAACACTCCCCATCTTGCTTTGGACGTGCTTATACCATCGTTCTTGTCACTTTCTAAACCAGCTGCTGAAATTCCCTTTCAGGAGTGTATTCCTGAATTGTGATTAAAAAAAAAAGACTTAAAAAAATGTAATGAATGTTGCTGCTTGAGCACTATCTAAGGTAGGGCAAGCTCATAAAAACATCATGGTATGTCCTCCTCTATCTTATTCACTGCATCTGATACCATGTGACTTCTGGCTCTTGTCCAAAGTCAAATGATTCTGAGAGGTAAACGTTTTCCATGGATTCTGCACAATGACATTCATGAAAAAGGACTTCCAGAACTCCTTATATTGAAGGAATAAAGTCAAACAACATGGCTGAACACTTTTAGAAAAACAGGATTATTAAAAAATTCAGCCTAAAATGGTCATTATTCATTAAATACCTTTTGTTGCTCTGCATTTATTCCAACAAAATAGTTACCTAAGTAATGAAGTTCATTGAAAATTCAAAGAGCAGAAATGCAAAAAAAAGCTCAAAGAGTTTACTTAAAGAAATCAAATGGTCCCTTGGCATATGTTTAACAGTATGTCTGATGTAATAACATCTTCCCTGCTTTCATCATGGAAGAGACTGGCAGGCAGAGAGACACTTGAGGAAAGAGCCGACAGTGGAAGACGACCCAGTGGAAGATCAAGTTTATGAGAGCTGGGTTAAGAAGTTAGTAAACTGTCCTACCATGTCCGGTCTCCTTTTTACATACTGAAAAAGTCCAGATTATTTTCAAATAAAATAAATACCATCCCCAAGCCTCTTCCTTCTTTCTAAATGCAGAGAGAAAAGGTTTTGTTTTCATAGTAACTTGTGTCTTAGTACAATAAAGCAAGGTTCTGTGTGTGGTAGTTAGGCACAACAGTAGATGTGAGTTCAAATTCTAACATCTCTGGGTTACAGATCTTTTGTGATGTTTGGGCAAGTGTCTTGTGCTTTTTCTAAGCATCAATTACATTTAGACTTAGTGGTGAAATAACCCAGTAAGAACTTCATAAGTGGGAGAAATGAAGGCCATCATTAACATTCTGATAGATATTTACCTAACTATGGGTAGAGTCAGATATGTAGGAGATAAGGCAAATTCCTGGTTCCATGCAATTTTAAACTATCAAGTCGGGATTTGGCTGTGTCATGTCATTTGTTAGAAGGCTTTGATGCAGACTGGATTAGTCAGTATGGCAGGCCTGGCCTGCCTGCTGTTCTCTCACAAATGAGTTGCTCCTGTTTAAGTAGGATGGGTAAATGTTCCTGGAGGCAGATGTGCATGTATGCTTGGGGTGTTGGTTAAGGCTACTCGAGTTCGGCCAGGTAATGCTGGATGATGCTTGGGGACATCTGGCTACACAGATCATGCACCAGACTCAGCTGAAATCCTTCTGTGTTATTTTAAATAATCCTTGACTAAGTTTCAAGTACATAATGATTGCTTATTTTAAAAAAAACAATACATGAATTTCTGAGCACTCTTTTCTGTAATCCTTTTAAAATGGAATTCCAAAGAGCTAAAGGTTATAACAAAAAGTATATATCACTTTTTTTAAACTAAATATAGATAATAAACTTTGAATCTCATTTCAGATATCTACTACATTTTCCTCTTCTTGAGAAATTGTCTCAGACAAAAGTATAAAAGCTTAAAGTGTCTAACATTCACATAATGGTGGGTAAAGGATTTGAGAAGTCATAGAAGAAATATAAATATAGTAGGAGAATAAGTGATAAGAGAACATTACCTATGTCTTATAAGACAAATCATATTAAAGCATAATGGTAAATAAATAGAAAAAAGAGGGAAAATAAAACAAGAAGAAAAGTAAACAATCAAATACAATCTTAGGATGTTCAACAACTGTCAAGGTCACAAAAAATGGCCTATACTTCCAGAAACTTTTAGTCACTTAAAAATTAATACATGTAGGGAACAGGTTGGGTCCAGATCCCTTCTTGGATACCACAATCTGTAGATGCTCTGACAAATCTCTTATAGAAAAAGGCTGGCATTTGCATACAACCTATGCACACACCACTGTAGGCTTTAAATTGTATTGAGATTACATAGGATAGCTAGCAACAATACAATAAAAATGGTTGTAGTTCCCCAATCAATACTGGGGATGTGGTTTCTCAATTAATATTGGGACTGATCTCCAAGAAAAACTCCTGCTTTGATGAAGGAAGACTTGTGGTACAGACATACAAGAAGAATGGGTTATTAACCACACTGTTTATTAAAGGTGCACACTGTCTTAAATAGATAATGAGAACAAAGATGTTTTTACTAAATGAGAACAAAAGTCTATCTCTGAGGAAGGAGCTCAAAAGACAGTTCAAGGAAAGTACTTATTCCATTTGACCTGAAAGCATTGGGGACAGCTGAGCTGATGGTACTGGGGACAGCTTGGGAAACTGATCAGAAAACCGTTTCTACATCTGTGGCTGTGAAGCCACTGCCTCCCTCCTGGTCATGCTATGCTCTGTCTGCAGTCTTTTAGCTGATCATTCAAGGCAGACCACATTACAGTTTAGAAGCAAAGTGCTTCATATGCACACTTGCAGTACTGACTCCCACAATGGTGTTGTACTCTGCTGTTCATAAACTAATATGCTATAGTTTTAATAGGAAATGTAGCCTTGTGTTAAAGGCTCGATCCTGAGTCTGTGTTGCTAAGTGAGATGGTAGAACTTTTAAGAGGTAGGGGCTAGTGTCCCCAGCCCTTTCTGTATCTTGTACTTCCTTGCCACCTTAAGGCAAGTAGATTTCTTTGCCACAGGCTTCTGCTATAATAGACTGTGTTGCCAAAAACCCAAAAGCCAAGAGCCAACCAACCATGGATTGAAATCTCATTAAATTATGAGTCATAATGAACTTTTCTCTTTCTAAGTTGACTATCTCAGGTATATTATCACAGTGACAGAAAAATGATGGATACAAATGACAAAAAGGTTGTATGTATTTCTTAAAGATGCAGTTTTTCTCAAAATTTTATTCCCAGTTGGTTGAATGCACAGGTGCAGAACACAAAGATATGAAGGACCAACTGTACATGTTGCTTTTGCAAGTCTGACCAGTGAATTCTTTAATGTCATATTTCCAGAGAATGAAATTATTATAAAAAAGACACATCAATGTTTCACTACTGCATTATAATCAATGACTGTGAATGTCTGAAATAACTACATTACCTACATGAAGTGGAAATAGCTCCCAGAAGTCCTACAAAGCATCTTCCTAAGGACATTATCCCTGTCCCACCCGCAGAGTGGGACTTTTAATTATTATGCTGAGTTTCTTTTCCAGAAGTCCTGGCATTTGAAAGGCTTCCTCTCCTATGCATAGATTTCAGCAGTTGAGAAACTAAGTATTCTCTCCTCCCCCTGACTATCACTGTTCCTTCCAAACCAGGAAAATCCACTGCAGGGAGAGGAACTCATCTTGGAAGGTGACTGCTAACAGCCCATCTATGAGGGAGTGATGCTGGTGCTCCGTCCATCAGTTTATCCATACACACATACACTCTACAAGGCCACTATATGTTTTTGTTTTGTTTTCTGGTACCAGGGATTGGACTCATGACTGTGTGCTTGCAAGGCAGGTGCTTATGCCGCTGAGTTAAATCCCCAGCCTCCACTATATGTTTTAAGCTATCAATTTACAAAAAGAGGGAGAAAAACCAACCTGAAACCAGTGTTTATCAAATGAGGATGTCTTTGTTAACATATTCTGAGGAGTCGCCAGGCCAGTGTGAAACAACCAGTTTGAGGACAGATGCAGAGGAATCTTGGCCAGTCAAGGATCTAGGGGAGAAGGCATAGCACTGGAAAGAGGCTGCCCAGGTATAATTCCTGCAATGGAAGCAGCCCCAGTCCTCCAAGAACAGGGTGTCTAATATTCAGCCTCCTCCCATCACCCTACCTGGCCCCTTGCAGCCTTGTTATCTAAGCCTTCACTGAAGTCTGCCACACAGCACTCAGCGTAGGAAGCTGCCAGACGGAAGCTGTGGAAACAGCACGGGAAGAGATGACTATTTCATGGAAGCAAGCACTTAGGACCAGATTGGACCAGAAAAAACATAATTTTTGAAAAACTACCAAGCACTAGAAGGCATGGTTGGAAAGTATGGTAAGGGCTTTTAAAAAAAAATAAATTACATTCTAAGATGTTATTCCCCCTCAAACACACTTATCCCATCATTCTTGCTACTTTCTGAAGTAGTTTTGGCAGTCCTCTTTGGGTACTGTCTTAAATTGCTGTTATGGCAGACTGGATATCCCAAACTGATTCAAAACATTTACCTGTCAAGCTTATTTTGATGTCAGTAAAGAGCCAACAGCCATACTGTATTACATTCAGTGAACAAAGCAGATGGGGCTATACCATAAGGTTTTCATAAACCTGCCATTTCAGGAGGTGGCCCTCAGTAGCAACATTCACGTGTTTTTTTCATCACCTTTCTTAAACAAACTCATGAAATAAGACTTCCAGAACTGCTTCAGAAAGTGACAGAATGATGGGAGAAGTATGTTCAAAATAAGGGGATGTGTCTGGCAGTGGGACTGATGGCAAAGTGTCTTTTACTATAATATGCTTTTTTTAATTTAAACATATCACTGTATATTTTTATCATCCTTTTTTTGTATCTCATCTTTGCTATATAAATTTATCTTAGGGATATCTAAGAGTTTATGAATGAGAACTCATTATATAATGCATGGTGAAATGAACAACTACTTTGAAAAAAAAAGACACTACAGTACCCAGTGCTGATTCTGTAGTGTCATGATGTGAAACCCAGCAATACTATTATTCTTTGTTCAGAGTAATTTTAGCCTGTTTTGTTTTGTTTAATGTCAACATACATGAAGGTATGGACAGCTATTTTGAAGAGAATGAGAGACACTATGACAGCCATTGTTGACTCCCATATTGTCTGGTCTTGAAGACCTAAAACACCTTTTCATCCTGTTCAGATCAGTTCTATACTATGTTATTTCATGTGAATTCTCTGTATGTGAAGATATGGACATCCAGTTGGAAGAAAACAAGAGACAATATGATAGATAGTGAAGATCTCTGATGGTATTGCTTTCAAATTCATGTCTCTTACATTGCTTTTTTGTGTTCTGTTTTGTTCTGCTTTGCTGTGTTTAATTTTACCCTCTTTAAAATAGAGTTCATGAGTATAAGTTTTTCTTTACAAGCATTATCTAGTTATGGCAGGAAACAAAACTAGAATATCACTGTCTGCAATGAATTGAGCCTTAATCATTAATGGCTGTTCATTCAGCATGAACAAAGGTGCCTTGTATCCTGTAACTTTGATGGACGTGGATATTGCCAACTAGAAAATATTCACAAAAACTTGAATTTAAATTCCTTCTAGGTATCACTGAGAATTTATAGCCATATAAGAGTTCAAGAAGAGGTTCACATCACTGGATGCAGTTGGTTAAGTTTTAGATTATGGGAAATAATATAGGGCAAATAACACAGATATACCAGTAATGAAAGGAAAGCAAAATTATTAGAAACCTATAGATTAAAAGAGACTGAAATGATCAGCAAGTTGAAACTTAAGAATCTTAAGTCCATCACTGTGACAAAATAGCTGAAAAAAACTAACTTAAAATGAGGAAGAATTTATTATGGCTCACAATTTCAGGGGTTTCAGTCCATGGTCAGTTTGCCTTGTTACTTTAGGCCTGTGGTGGTAAGGGATATCATGAGTGCATGGCAGATGAGGTCTATTTACCCTCTGGTGGCAGTGATACAGAAAGAGAAGGAAATGGCAGGGTTACATTATTTCTTTGGAGGTCAACATCCCTAATTACCTATCTTCCTTCCACTAGGCTTCCTCTCCTAGAGGTCCCACCACTTCCCAACAGGCTATAGGCTAGCATCCAAGCCTTTAGCATACGGGCCTTTGGGGACATTTTAGATCCAAACTACAACACTTTATTCTTATTTGCATATTGATTTAAACAAACAGAAGAATGGGGAAATTGAACATCAACTAGGCATTTCATTAAAGAGTTATTTATTTCTTATTGTGATAACTTTTTAGAGTTCTGTTTTTAAGGGGACACTTAACTTTTAGAAATCAAATAATCAAAAGTTCACAGGTAAAATAAAGTATTATTATTTATTATTATATTAATATTATTTTTTATTATTATTTTATTTAAAATAATACAGGTTTGGGTGGGAGAAGATATGTGAGGTGTAGGATGAGAAAGTTTATAGTTTTTCAGAAATTTAAAAAGTATATGCATTTATTACAAGTTACTTCTTTAACTCTAAAGCTTTTCCATTTATTTATTTATACTGGGGACCAAACCCACGGCCTCAGCACTGAACTATATCCAAATCTACAGCTCTTTTATTTTTTAATTTTGAGACAGTGTCTTCCTGGGTCACTAATTTGTCCAGCCTTGGCTTGGATTTTTGATCTTCCTATTTCATCCTCCCAGAGTGCCAGGGCTATAAGCATTTATTGCAGGTATCTGTCTAAATATGATCATGTGATCAAAACTTGTTGACTTATAATCATTTAATAGGCTTCTAAGCAGAGTAAAATATGTGGCAGCTATTCTAAGAAAGCAAACAAGAATGGATTCTATATATGATCAACAGATATAGGGGAGTTTTTTGGATTTTTAAATTTTATTTATTTATTTTGTATTGGGGATTGAACTCACAACCTTGGGCTTGCCAGGCAGGCACTTTGCCATTGAGCTATATTCCCATCCCTCACTAGATATAGTTTTGTCATAATACCTATACATATCCTCTGAAATACTGAATATTATTCATAAAAAAGTTTTAATAAATTTTAATTTCAACTATAATTTAGAGCTAAGCCTAACTATATCTTGACAGTTATAACAAAGAACATTAATTTTGCACTTTCTGGATATTAAGAAATTTTTAAAAGTGTAACTGTATTTGAAAATTTGAAATGCATAGTCTAGTCATTTTTTACCATGAAGAAAAAAGAAAACTCTAACATAATAATGCTAGACACCTTTGCAAAAAGCCATTTTATTTCCAAGTTTTTATTAAAATATTATATTAAGCCAGAGTATGTTAAGGTGATAAAATGTAAGAAAAATGTCTGAATTCTGGTACATCTCTGTACGTTTAGGAAGACAAGTTGTATGACAGAATATATGGATATGGTAAGAAAACACTGCCCCCCATAGGGCCCATCTCTGGAAAGTCTTTAGTCTCCTTTTTCAAATGGAATTGTTTTAAGAATAGTAAAATAAAGTTTGATATAATATCTCTACATTTGATTAATGGAAAGAAATATGGCTATGAAAAAATTACAGTGAAATGAACATGCACTGCTAACAAGAGACAATTTAAAAGCTGTACCTTTAGGAAGGTGTGGAAATGGCATGACTGACCCCTCCCAGCCTACAAACTCTCCTCTCCTCAAGCCCATCCTAAATGAACCTGTTGTGTCAAACAAAACCAGTGAGCAACTGAAGTCTGTCCTGGCTGACGTTCTTTGTGACACACACCTTGGAACTCACCTACTAATACTTTACTCAGAAGGGAATTCTAGGGAAGTGAAAGTGAGGAAAAGGGAAGGGAGACAAGGGGAATGGGAAGGAATTTCAGTTGTGTGAGAGAGAGCTGAACACTGGGCAACCCAGATGTGAGAACCCTGCTTGCCACTGCGGCCAGAGTGAGCCAAAGGTTGCTTCTTAGAGCCTCAGTGCCACTCCCTGCCCTGACAACCTTTCTCTTGCTGTGTTAGGGGCTAATTCTCTGTATCACAAGCTGGCTTATTTGGAAAATTGTGGGTAGGGTCTGCTTCCTTGAAGTGGAAGACACATCAAATTTCATTAACTTTGCTTATACTTCTATCTGCCATCAATGTTTCACATGGATGGTATAGTTTCTGACTAGCACACTTATCTTTATCAATAAAATACTTCATGTTTTAATCCACACTGTATCTGGACACCTATTAATACTTCCTGTAAAGAAGTTATTTTTATTCAATTTTATTACTGATTACTTGATTTCACTTTATTTTATACATTTAATCTGGCACATAATGAAGATACAAATGGTTTGAATCACCTGGAGCTCTTGATTAAAATGCAGGATTCTAAGTCTTATCAATAGTTAACTATACTCCAAAACACTGCCCAGTATTAGCAACTGTTTATAAACTCTGGTGTCATTTAATGTAAAAGTATAGTAATGTACATTAAATAGAAAATTTCTTTCATTTAAAGCCTCTTACTGGCTGGCAAACAGGGTTTTTTAAAATATCATATGAAACAATACATCATACAGGGCTTCATCAGTTACCTGGCATCTATGCTTAAAGATTCAAAACAAGTAGCTCCACTTCTCTTACACTTCAATGAGCATTTGGGCAGAAAGAATCTTTTGGTGTAGTGCTGAACATCAACAAGCCTCAGAGATATGGAATTAACACCTTTGTTCAATAATGCAAACCATAGGAAATGGAAGAGAAAGACAGTAGCCATAAATATGGAGAGAACTAAAAGGAAAGAACTTTGTCCTCAAGGGTAGAAAAGCTTTCTTCTCAGTTCCCATCTTATAAATCCAGTATTTCTAATATTAAATCAAGCCCAGAACTCCTATTTATCGTTTGGTACCGGTAATCAAACTGAGGACCTTGTGCTTGCCAGGCAGGGGCTGTGCTGCTGAGCTATATCCTTGGCCTTAGAACTTGTATTTAAATGAGAACAGCATAGG
Organism: Hydrochoerus hydrochaeris; assembly: GCA_004027455.1. Taxonomy (NCBI): domain Eukaryota; kingdom Metazoa; phylum Chordata; class Mammalia; order Rodentia; family Hydrochaeridae; genus Hydrochoerus; species Hydrochoerus hydrochaeris. Next base: position 83,901 of record PVLA01002074.1, read on the forward strand.
AGTTTAAAAAATATGTATCTCACACATTCCCCTCTATAAACAGAGCAGTCTATGTGTATAAATAGTACAGACACTTTATTCCACTAAGAGAAATATTATGTATTTTAGTGACATGCTAAAAAATAAGGTAGGTAGGCATGAAAAGCTCATTTAAAAAAGCAATATATTCTATATATAAAATGTTCTATTATAAACTTTTTTTTCATAACACCATTTTAAATAGAGTATAGAGTAAAGGGCATCTGATCCAAAAACAGATTCATTAAAAAGCAGTATATTCCATATATAAAACTTTCCATTATAAACTGTTAGTGTTTTCATAAAGCCATTTTAGAGTACAGAGGAAAGGGTATCTGATCCCAAAAATAGATGACTTTCAATTTTTTTAAAACAGGAATTTTGCGAAGAAAAGAAACTGAATTAAGCAAATCCAGATAACGTTATTTAACCATTAAAATCAAATCACATGTAGTTCAGCAATACTATCTTAAGCCTTAATATTATGCATAGGAAACAACAATATAAAAATATAATATTTATTGTTTGTATACTGTGAAGTATTTAAATATATTTACATGAATTGAGAGGGTTAAAATTAACATTCTATTTTTGTGAAAAGTATAGTTATGATTTACGTCAAATGAACTTGGTTATTCACCGTTCTATACATTTAAGAATGAATTTAAAATGGGAGGCCAGGCATAGATGGCTCTCTACCAATAGGGGCCTTATGGGTTTTTTTATAGTTGTAATTACAGATGCAACAGGAAAAGAGTAGCAACATTACTTATAATATTAGTGAGATATATGCAAAAGAGGATGGGTTAGTAAAGGGCCAGGCATCAGCCTTGCACAAAGAGATAGGCTTGGTAGAGTCGCCCAGAAAAGTCTATAATTATACTCTCTTGAATTGTTATACTATTACGTTTGTGTAGCACCATCTTACATTCTGTTGGCCTAGATTTACAAAACAAAATTTAAGTTTTGAAAATGTAACAACCTACTGTGTTCTGATGTTGAAGTCAGTGGTTTTCTATCAACATTTTGTACTCATACAAACACCAGTGTAAGAACATACACATGCACATACAGATTGCAGCAGATCACTGATTATCTCTGGTACTACCTCCTGAGACTATCCTGAAGGTCTTAATTTAAAAGGGCAATTACAGCATATTATTTTCATTATTAACTGTACATTTCACAACAAGCAAAACCATGCTGCAGGCAGAGTGAAGAAGTGGCTCTGGGTCATCCCCAAGGCTGCCCAAGCCTCCCTCAACTATGCTGTCCACTCACTCGGATTGTGTCTCAGGAAACAACAGAGTATGGCGTCATCAACTATCTGAGCCACTAGGAAACAGTCACACATGTGAGCTTTGTGAGTCACATAGGAAACCCATTGTACATAGTTCAGACTGTAGGAAATCTTTTTGGAATAAGAATGCAAATATGTTTTAATTAAATGATAGTTTCAGAAAACCTAGTCCTGGATAGAAACAATATGTATTTAGAAGCCATTTATGCTCTACTTTAATCTGTCAGCATATTACTAATTTTCTTGTCTTTTTCCCATTTAGCCATTTATTTAGTGTTGGCAATCTTCTCAAAGCAAGAGAAAGATAAAGGGAACAGATAAAATGAAAACTCATTTATCTCACTGTTTTTAGAACATTTTGGAGAGAAGGCAAGTAAATTAATACATGAAGGATATGTGGGGGATACTTTTGAAGTCTACATACCACTGTAATTCCTGAATCCAGTTTTAAATGTATAATCATAATTTATAAAAGTAACTGCTACATAAATTAGGAATCTGTGGAAAATAATTTTAAAGAGATCTTTCCATTGCATAATGAAGAGATAATAGCTTATCTTAAACCCTATTTTCTCTAGTAAGCAGCTCAGTTCCTGCCATATTAATGGCAGAGCCATGTAATTAGCTGACTCACCTAATAAGACTTCATAGCACAGCAAACACTGCCAGCTCTTTTCCTGTTACTTACATACAGAACTAGTTGCAAATACTAGTACACAATGGGAAATCTAAGAATAAACTATTTCACTTTTAATGTATTAGGATTTATCTTCCTTTTGATTGATGGAAATATTACTTATTTGTTTAAATACGCATTTGTGTGTGTTTGGTATTTTAAACTTGCATGGATTGGATTCTTGAAAATCTGTTCCTTGGGTAGGAACTGAATAGGACATCATCAAAGTGAGAGCTGAGCTGAAGAATTCTACTCTTGCTCTGGACTCAAAATCAGCCATCTCATCTTTGCAAGTGCACTGAGGTTTGGTAGCAAATCTCAATAATAGCACCTGAGGAGGAAGCAGTAGGGAGTGCAGACTTTGACAAAGTATGAGATGGGGGTCTGCGTTTACATCCTAGGGAAACCTAGGGAATGTTGAAAGCTCTTAGGAAAGATCAAGACCTTAGCAAGCCAAAATCCAGATGCTGCTTTAAGCAATAATGGGAAATTGGTTATGATATCTGACCAGGAGAAAATAGATAAAACAGACTGCTCATATATAAAAAGGTCAGATAGGATTTATAGGATCTGAAGCAGAGCACAGAGGTAATAGCTTCAAGATCAGAAGATATGAAATGCAGAAAAAGAAGAAGTAGGGGAGAAGGAAGAGGAGAGAAACAGGGTGGAGAGGAGAAGAAAAGGATGTGTCTTCTTTGTCTAAGAGATGATAGGCCTAAACAAAGTCAGAGCAGTAATAATGTAGTCAGGCACATGTGACAGCCCAACAGCAAAGGTTCCAGGAGTTTCCAGCCTATTGGAACAAATACCCAGTGAAGTTTGAGAGGTCCTCAAGACCTGCTCCAGTGGGTCCCAGATTTCAGAGTTGAATATCTTGTTTAGAACCTCTTCCAGACAGGAATACAAAGACAGTCTCCCGCAGACCACAGTCATTAAAAAACACAGCAAGTATTCTACTCTGTATAGTCTGTCATCATGGTTATGTCTTTTATTTGCAAGAGTATTTCTCAGAAAAGTTTTCCTTGAGATCCTCTATTCATGTCTCAACAGATTGGGTATAAAAGGTGCTCTTCTATCCAGACTAGCAAAATAAGGATGAGATAGGGATATTTTTAGAAGTTAACTGAAACAAAATATTGTAGACATTTTTACTTTTCCATCTTTCTCTGACACAGAATAATAATAGCTAATATTTGTTTAGTGCTTGCTCTGTATTTGGTACCATTCAACAGTTTTACATATATGATCCTAAAATGAAAACTGCATAAGGAAATAAGCAATATGAACCTGAATTGTTATGTAACAGTATTTGTCAAACTTCCTGAAGAAAACTCTTCTTAGAAAAACATTAACCAAGGCTGCTTGAAAAGGTAAAATTAAGTTTCTAAAAGTTAATTCTCTAACAATGCAATGTAAAATATCTTATAATTACATTCTCACCTATCTCTAGCATTAGAGTTTATTACTATTTTTAGCAGAAAAAAAAAAACAAAGCCAGAAGGCAAAAAGAAATTTTCTGTTTATGTAACATATGTATGTATGCATAATGTTTTGCAAGAGCAAAAAATAGTGTCATGGCTTGTATATAAACGTCCCCTCAAAACTTCAGCCCTCATAGGTGAGGGTTTTCAGAGGTAGCTGTATCTAGAGCGTGTGAATATGGGCTAAGGGTGGGTGATAACTATGTTAGTCCACTGGTTTAGCTCAGTTCTGGTGTGGATAATGGGAAGGCCCATCCTGGGTGTAGGGGGAACCAACCAATATGTAGCCTGGATGGAATAAAGAGAAAGGGAGGCCCAGTGTTATTCCCTTTTTCCTGCCTACCACTCCATTAACTGTTTCTCCTCTGCTGTGCCCCTTTACCATGCCACTCTGCCTCGGAATGAGCTGACTATGGGCTGAAACCTCTGTATACTTTGAGCTAAAATAAACATTTCCTCCTTTAATTCCTGGTTGTCCCAGGAATAAGAAAGTTACTAAGACAGAATTTGCTACCATGTCAAAGTCTGTACTCCCTACTGCTTCCTCCCCAGGTGCTGCTTTTGAGATGTGCTACCACACCTCAGTGCACTTGCAAAGGTAAGATAGATGGCTGGCTGATTTGGAGTCCAGAGAAGTGGGGTCACTGCTGTTACGCTACTTGTCATGTGATCCAGAAACCTTTGGAACTGGCTTGTAGGACGGTTATGAAAATGTTTGGAGATGATAACTGAAGAAGTGGCCCTGAACTGCTATAACCCTGATGGGAGATTCCGGTCAGAGCTCTGAAGCCCAGAATATTGACTACAATGTAGCTATAAAAGTCTAGGCTCATGAGGTTTTACTGGGAACAAGGACTGCACTGGCAGCTGGGCCCTAGGCCATGTGTGTTACACACTGGCTGAAGATTTGCTTACACTGTTCCCGTGTGCAGAAATATTGTGAGATTAAGGGCAGTGGACACAATTAATCTAGTAGAAGATATCTTAAGGTTGTCTAATGTTGAGGCAGTGGCATGGCTATCCTTGGTGCTAGCTACATTGCAAATTAAGAGCAAAGAGTGGAACAGAATGACACAAAGTTTTGGGTTTGGCTAGTGAGGAACTTTCAATTCAGCTGTGGACCACACAGATGGAACAGAGGAGAACCTGGCTGCTGAAGAGATTAGCAATAAAAAGCCAAGTATTTCAAAGAAGACAATAGAAAAGATGACCTGAGTGCATCACAAGAAGCAGCAGGACTCCACCCACTGGTAGCCTCAAATTGCAATTGTGAAAGACTTTGCTTTGAGAAGAGAGCCCCAGAGCACTATGCTCCAGAATGGTACAGGGAATGTTTTTCTCTGGATTGGGTTCAAAGTACTCAGCCATCCAGGCACCCCTACAGCCAAGAGAGAAAGCCTGGCTACTGCTTCAGGTGCTTGCAGACCTTGACATCATCCACATGGTGCTGGTGTTTGGTACATGCAGAATGCAAGAGTTGTGGGGTTAGGAAGGCTTCCACCCAGACTTCAGAACAAGGCCTTGGAGACCAGGCAGTGTGTCCCTGACAGGGCAGTGTGTGAAGCTTTGAGTATGAAAATGAAGGTGCAATGGAGACCCCAGAAGGTTAGACAACCCAGGAACATGAATTATCTAAGGAAAGCTGCAAGCAGTAAGCAAAGTCAGTGCAAGAAAGAAGTCATGAGAGCTAAAAGCACCAGCAGTGCCACAGGGGCAGATCCACACAAGCTCTTTCAGGTTCACATCTTGCTGCAGATTGTCCTGATGCCAGACATGGAATTATGGGATTTGATGTTTACCCTGCTGGATTTTAGTCTTGCTTTGGTCCCATTCCTTTGTATCTCCCTCTTTGTATCTTTTGGAATAGAAGTATTTATCTTATGCTATTATATATTTGGTTCTTCTTAAGGAAGGGAACAGTAGTTAAAAGGAAGGGCAGGGAAATGGAAGGGGAAAAAAGACAAATCAAGGTATATCATGTATAGGTACAATTTTCCTATGAAGATTGTGATCATTGTATATAAATAAACCATACCAATAAACCTAATTAAATTTTTAAAAATGTTTGACTTTCTTTTCATTTTTATAGGGGCTCACAGTTTAAAAAGTTTGTCTTCAATCTCAAAAGAGCATTTGGACTTGGACTTTTTAGAAATGTTTAGACTTTGGCAACTCTTAGAGATGGACTAGATGCATTTTTGCTTAAAGGGATGTGGATGTGTCTTGAGGGAAAGAGGGAGAATGTTTTAGCTTGTGTTTAGATGTACCCAAAAGCCTTGAATGTTCATAGATGAGGCTACTGGGAGGTGGCTGTATCATGGGTGTGTCATGGTGGATCAGTCCACTGATTGGATTAGCATGGTTCTAGATGTGGCTAAATGGGTTTACTGAAGACAGAAGATCCACCCTATGTGTGGATGGCACCAACCAATAGGCTTATTGACTAGACAGAATGAAAAAAGAAAGGGAAGTTTTCTGCTTTCTGCCTTCTGCCTGCTCTGCTATGAACTGTTTCATTCCTGTTATGCTACCCTGTCTTGTAGCCAGGTGATTATGGACTAAAACATTTACAAACTGCAAGCTGAACTAAACTTACCATCCTTTAACTTGTGGGTATAAGGGATTTGGCCCAACAATGAAAAAGTAACTAAGGCAAACAAACATATCTGATAATTGGATCTGGGAACACTACATTGATTGATTTTGTTACAGTGAAAATAACTTATTACAAATTCAGTGCAAAGCATTTTCTGGGTAGCTTAGATTTTTCTTTAGAGTGTGACCTAACAGACTAAAGAGAATAAAATTATCAGAAATAAAATGTATTTTTTCTTCCTCCCTAAACAGGTGTCACAGATACTATACCTTCTCTTGATGTCTTTTCTTCACTCCTTTTGACAACCCAGAAAGCTTGTCTGAGTTACAAGCCTCATCTTTCTAGGTGTAGCACTGAAGGATAGTAATCCTTCCCAGACCCTCGATCACACGCATTCTGATTTTCACAATAAAACAATGATTCCTTAAATCCATGAGGCAGATGTTACACTTAGGACATTTATGCCCAACCTTATAGTTTTTCACACAAAATTGAAAAGCAATGAAGATATCTCCTAGTCACAATGAATGAATATCCTTTGCTTAATGTCATCTTTTCTCATTCTTTTTAAAAAAAATTTTTTTATTTTAAAGAAATAAAACAAAAGAGGATAGATCTAAGCAGATCAGAACAGAACAATGTAAGCAACGCACTTCACAACAAGACAATTGAATATTAACAGTAGCTATCATAATGGCTCTTTCTTTGAAATAGTTGAGCTTAGCTTTATACACAATAATGTCAAGCATAAAAAAATAGAATAAAACCACTCAAGAGAATGAAAGTATTGTAAGGCATTCTGAACCAAATAACCGAAGATGAATAATGGCTACTATATATTATCTCATTTTCCATAAAAAACTTGCTCATTCTTTAATTAGGCACTACATGTTTGTATCCTTTGAATTATCTTTAAATATCTATTATTTCTGGATTGTATAATTACACTATCAATAAGTCAGTATGCTGTTCTGCATTAAGTTTTTCAGTGCTCTACTTTCTAATTATGGTGCATTTCTATCTCCCCTTCGTGCTCACTGAACAGGAACTCTCTCTTCCTGTATTGAGGGAGAAAAAAACGAACACAGAGAACTATCTGTATTAGAGATGATGTGCCTTTTTTCTGGTTCCAAGTGGTATTGGTGTGGGTCCATGCATTCTCATGTACATGAGTGTTCACATAGGAGATGTGATGGAAAAATACCCTGAATATTTAAATTTAAAATTTTATTATAATAAAACATATATTGCCATTAACATCCCACACAATACTTCCTCTTGCTTCAACTATTCGTTTTAGACAGCTCTCACTGTGTAGTTCAGGCTGGCCTCGAACTTGCAGAGATCCTTCTGCCTTAGCCTCGTGAATCCTAAACTTGACTATCTCATCATTCTTGCTACTTCCTGAAGCAGTTCTGGAATTTCTCTTTTGTATCTTTAGTTGCATGTTGTGGCTGCCTTGATGTCCTGGATCTATGCAAAATGTTGAGCTTCCACAGTCACTTTGACTTTGGGGAAGAGCCAGAAGTTGCATGGTGCTAGACCAGGTGAATATGGTGCACGGTGACACACTGTAAGGCTCCTACAAGCCTGTCTTTCTGCTGGATGGCTCTTGGGAACTGCATTCACTGTATATTTTTATCACACCTCATAAACACCATCATGAAAGAGGATTTCTGGAACTGTTTCAGAAAGTGACAAGAACGATGGGATAAGTGTGTTCCAAGCTAGACAACATTCTCAGGGGGATTCACGGCAATATGTCTTTTACTATAACACATTTTTAAAATTTAAACAGTCTAAAAAAAACCTCTCAATTAGGTGATGTTGATAAGAAAAGCTTTCAGAATGCTGTGTTAAATGAAATGATACACATAAAGTAGCCTGTAATGACTAGTGTATATCTGTAATAATACCAAGTATTAACTGAGCATGTCTTATGTGCTAAATTATTTTAAGCATTTAAGCTTTGTTATTTTAAGTGTCCCAAGAAATATAGATTAGTATATATATTATCTCAATATATATTATCCATTTACCTTTTATTATTAACTTATAGCTCATTGTGTTTTTTTAAAAGAAATTTTATTGGAAACAAAATTTTTAAAAACCCTAATATTTTAAGAATGGAGCCTTCTTTCTTTCTTTCTTTCTTTCTTTCTTTCTTTCTTTTTTACTTATCAACTAGCAACACTGAAGTCTACAATGAAATGCAGCCTTTTGTATTCCTCAAACTAGCACAAAGGTCCTACTGTATTCCCTTACAGCTGCACAGGCAAACCACTGAAGGCTTTAAAAGAAGATGGCAGGGTACAGCTGAGTGACACAGATTAGAAGCAAATGCTAAAAAGATATTAGTGTAAATAGTGTAAGTATGGTGTTTGAATTGTTTTTAAGTGAAAAGCTTACAGGAAGAAGCACTGAGCTAGAGCTATATTTAGGCCTCTGGGGATGAAAAATAGTCACAGCATCAGTACTTGAATATGAACATGCTTTTACTGACTTTTGTTTAATGCAAGTAGAAAGCATCTATTACACTTTCAACCATTAGCTTCACATAATTGAGGCAAAACAGGACCTATATGAAAAGGCATGGCCATTCCCTTTGTAGTCACTTGGCTCAAGCTTACAAAAGAGTCAGTACTATTCTGATGAAACTAGACTGCTTATATCAGTCTACTATAACCTTGGGATAAGGAACACAACACAGGAGAAAGCTGTAAACTATTGAGATCTTAGAAATGGCAAATATTTATCTTGTAAAATTATTACTTATGAAAAGATAACACAGTAACTGATTCCACGGTGATTTGTTTCCAAAAACATTTGATCCATCTGTGCTCAAGGGTCTGTAAGATCTTGCTCAAGATAAGTAAATGTACAATTAAAATTGTTTGGTACTAAGAATTGACCTTATAATAAGGTTTTGTTGGCCCTCTAATTTGTTAATGAACACTTTCAAATTATAAAAAAAATCCAGAAAATACTGCTTCTCTACATTTTAATTCAAAGACGGCATTCTACATATCTTGCTATCCAATATGTAATCTTACTGCCAAAATCAAACTAATGGGCTAATCAAAAGGGAGTAAGTAGAGGCATAAATTTAAGAAACTTTATTATATGTAGTGCATGATTTCAAAAATCATAAAATATACAAGTATGTACAACATATGGTTACTTAACCTCAAGCAATTTCAAATTAGATTTAAAAAGAGGTACAAAAAACTAATAAAACAGAGGGCAAAATGTGACATGAGATGCAAATAATGTACTCAGAATGAACAAAAATTCAGAATGACAGAATGGTTACCTCATCAAAACTGTGTGAATATTTGGGCCAGACAGGACACTTCAGTGATAGGGGATATTGTGGGCAAAATCACCACAGCACTAGGAAAATGATTTTTTTATGACTGAAGAAGGTATGAAGATAAAAGAGTACCCTGAAAGTTAGTCAATGCTGTTTGAGAATCATTTTCATGTTTTAAGTGGTAAAGTTAGATGGTATAAATTTTGTTTCAAGAATGTATCGAAAATATTAATTTTTAAAAGAGCTGTACAATTAAAAAAAATAAGAATGATGCTCTGACAGTGATGCACGCATCCTTGGAAAGTGAGGAAAACATATGGACAGATCACATGGGGAACTACAGGGCATCACAGTAACCATGGCGTGGAAGTGGAGTGAAGGACTGGGTTTGTGAGTTACTGTGCAAGTTGAAAGGGTAGATACTAGCAAGCATTGTTTACAAACTCTAAGTAGGCTGAGATCTTGCCCTCTATTTGCCTACGACAATTAATGGATGCTGGGAAAAAGGCACAATAGTCCTGGGTCAGAGATAAATGACCGTCTTAATATTACAGTCATAGTAGTATCCAGAAGATAATCATTTTCTTGCATTGATTGTCTCAGTTCCTAATCCCACAGACATTTAGGTGAAACCTACCTGCCCTGTGGATTGTATTGAAGAAGAGGTGCCCAGATCTCAGAGAACTCAAATCTTTTATAACGAGCAGTAAACATGTCTCTCTGCCCTAGAAAGCAGTATTACCTCTTAGTCTGTAAGCACACCTCTCTTGTTTCAGAGGGAGAACCCTTTCCAAAAAAGAATCCTTACCAAAGAAAAAAAGACAGTCCCAAACCAAAGGCAGTTAATGCTCATAAAATACACAGAAATGTGAAACCCATGCACCCTGACACAGTTCAAAGGTGGAAGTGACAAGGGATAAAAAATGACTGGGTTTTGAGCTTGACTGACCAGGAAGCTGGCGACTGTTAATTCTTCTTACCAGTAGACAAAAAAAAAAAAAAAAGATTTCAAGGGATGACAAGTCATTTTTAGGAATGTTTCATACCTACATGGATAAATACATATTATAAATGTGAGTCTAGAGTTGGTAGATGTTCAAAATATTAGTCTATTTTGAGCAGTAACTATATAGGTAATTGAGGAAGTCATCAGAAAGAGGCAAGTAAAAGAAAACAATGCATCATCACGTGAAGAACATTCTTGGAAAGCAAGGCACCAAATAGAGGGCATCAAAGGCAAAGTCAGAGGCAGAAGGTTCCAAACAGGAAATAACAATGATTCAGAAGCTACATGCAGAAAAATGGCACTGTGGTAATGGTGCCAACCTGGTCAGCAATAAGCCCTGAGAAACCAAAATGTGGAAAAGAACCACACCTACATGCTTTCAGTACTAATGCATTTTATCCTTTGGGGGTACATATATGTGTAATAAATGTGTTTCTCTGAGTTTGTAGAATGGCCCAAAAAAGAACAGGGATGAAGTCTGATTTCAGGAGGTAAAAGAATAAGCAAGAATGCTGGAGTCCACAATGGTAGGCAGCATTTTAAGAAGTTCTGCTCAAGCTTGGCATAGTAGAGCATGCCTGTGATTCCAGCACTCCAGGGAGGCTGACACCTGGGAGAACAATGTCAAGTCCAGCCTGGCAACTTAACTACTTTAGGACAGCCTGTCTCAAAATTAAAAAAAAATAATAATCATAAAGCAAAGGCTGAGGATACAGCCCAGTCAGAAGGCCCTGGGTTCAATTCTCAGTGCACCACACATCCACACAAAAGAAACTGTGAACGTAAAAAGATTGGTGTGGGAAAACTAATTTTGTGGGTAACAAGACACAGAATTTGAGTAGGGTTTTTGTTGTTGTTTCTTTCTGTTTTCCTTTTCAAATAAACCAGGAGACTGTTAAGGATTCAGCAAGAATGGGGCTTCATGGTGAAAGATAGGTTCTGGTCCATGGAGCTCTCAAAAAAGTTGGGAAGGGATAGAATCTCAAACAAGGAGAATGCTTACTTTGGGAGAAGGTGGGACAGGTTAACATACAGCCAGGTTTCTAGGTGGGATTTGGAGAACAGGAAAGAGCTCAAAAAAGATGGGAAGGGATAGAATCTCAAACAAGGAGAATGCTTACTTTGGGAGAGGGTGGGACAGGTTAACATACGGCCAGGTTTCTAGATGGGATTTAGAGAACAGGAAAGAGTCGACATATAGTCTGCATTTTCTCAACAAAATAGATAATGAGTTCATAAAGATGAAAACAGACAAAAAAAGGTGGCAGCAAAGGAGATTTATATTTATTTATTGAATATTCCTGTCAAGCATTTAATCATCTCAATTAGTGAGGACAAAATATTAAGCTGCAATTTTCCCAGAGCTCACAAAGATGACGGTCAAGTGAGGTTTGAAACCAGGTCAGTCTTACAACAAAGGAGAAACTGTTAATTGCCATGAGGATGATCTTTATGTGAAGTGGAAAAGTCCTATGACATACTCTGAAATATAAATTAGAAAGAAACTAAACTGCTGAGAATCAGTGAGGGTCAAGTGGAATGTATGCATCATCCCATTTTAGCTAAACCAATCAATCCAATATCTGATTTTTCAATAGGCAAAAGTTGTAGTGCAAATGTTTAATCATTCATGTGGCTCAATTCATTGTAAACGTGCAGAAGCCTCTGCCAGTTTCTCTTCAAGGTGACTTTGCAGTTTAGTTTGTAAACAAGTAATTCAAATGGACCTGTTATGTACACTTAATAAAATATAAATAAAGAGCACACAGGTAATAACAGTGAGTAGGCAAAACAACCTCCTGTCAAATTCCTAAATCATATAATTCAATTCCTAACTCAAAATTTTCACAAATAAAAACAAAACTTTGACATAAGGTTGACACATTAAGGAAACTGCATAATGCATTTTAAAATAAGAAAATGATTAAAAACTTACCTTTGAGGTCAAAACAATTAAATATGAATTTATATTTTTCCAGAACAAATAGTTCAGGTGTTTTGTACCCTATTTATATAGAAGCTTATTGCTTTGCTTACTTCTTTTTTTGCTACATTTATTTGATTCTGGTATATGTGAATTTTAAGTCAATAATTTGACAATCCATAACCTTATTTTTTCCAAGGCTGTTTTTTACTTATTCTTTTTTTCTTTTTGAGTTGTGGTTTTCCTATCCTGTTTTTCAAACCACAATACAGTATGGAGTCCCCATGCACGTCTCTATGGAAACCAAGGTGTAAACAGCACAAACATGATCTTATTGGAGAAAATCCACTAGGATGGAAGAGCCAGTGAACAACATTTACTTTGCTAATGGACTCAACAAAATGTCTGCCTCTGTTGAACTTCCTTAGATAAGTGAAATATGTGAAAGCCATTGCTATGGTTTGTGTCTGGATTTCTCACCAAAACCTCATGCAGTCATGGAGACAGCTAAATCTAGAGTTTGTGATTGGCTCATTGTCTAGCACTGGGATTGGCCATATGAGTGCTGCACCCACCCTGGGGCGGGTAACCTGCATACAATATAAGGCAGGGAAAGCAGCCTGCTCCCCGCTTCTGCCCTTTTACTCTTGCTGCTTTTGATATCTACTGCAGCTGCCGTGAATGGTTGCCCTTCAGCCATGCCACCTGCCTTGGGGCCAGCAGAATATGGACTAAAACCTCCAAAAACTGTAACCTAAATAAACCTTTCCATTCTTCATTTTGGGCATTATGTAATTTGTCTCAATGACAAGAAAAAAGTAACCAAAACAGCCACTGAATGTTCCAAACCAAGCCAAGTGATAGCCAGGCTGCGTAACTAGATTGGTATTTTTATGTGCTTATGCTAAGAAACTAAGCAGGGGGAAGCTATTTTATGATTAAATGCTATAGAGTATGATAGTTCCTGCCAAGATTGACAATCTGATCATTTTAAATTCTGGTATCACCAGAGTATTATCATCATTAAGTATAAAAAAATTAGTTCAACAGAAAAATCTTAAAAACCTTTCTGTAAATTATAGTGGCTCCTCCCCATCATTCTTTTTCCCCCAGAACTTTATGAAGTTCACTGCAACAAGTGTGAAAATGAGTGATAAACATCTAAAGAAAGGTATAAACATCTTACATCAGGAAAGGGAGCATGCTATAATCAAGCATCACTCCTTAAGAAGCTTGAGGCTATTTTTAAGCACCACTGATATACTATTACAATCCGAAAGAGTTCCTATACATCATTTGCATACTTATGAAAAGGGAATTTTTAAAACACAATTCCACCACTTTCATGAATGTGTTGAGAAACAAAGGTGTGTACCACAGGATTCAGTATGGGACCAAATAAGAAAGCTCAGAATTTCAGTTTTATTTCCTTCACAGTGTAGCACAGTACATATTGAATGAATTAACAAATCAATGAAACCAATTGAGAGGGATTAGTTTAATTATATTCACAACAGAAACTATGTCCAAAAAATTACTGAAAGAGCAAAGAACACATGTATAACTCCTAAGTCTCTGCAGCCAATGCCTCAATTTCACTGCTTGCGCTGCTGCCTTGAGTGTGAAGCACTTGTTCTTCCCTCTGGCCCTCTCTGGAAATGTCAGAGCTATTTCTGGCAGGTAAGATAACTACCTTGGTTAATGGGAACACACCCCACTGTAGAGCACAAAACAACTGAAAGAAAAGGCTGCCAAAAATGGGAGTAATGTGGAAAAAGACAAGATGCTGAAAATACAACAGATTTGCATCTGTCTGCTTATAATTTAATGTACATCAGTTATGAAAAAACCTGTATGGTTTTCAGTATAGAGTGTTTCCTACAGCTGCACAAACGACCACTTCATACAAGTGTCTGTGTTTTTCTGATGAAGGAGCCTGATGAAGCTCAGGCTCCAGGGAAGGTTGAGGCACTCTGTCTTGAGGCCCAGCTGGGAATTAGAATTTACCACTTCTAGAAAGCACTGCCATAACTCAGTCAGAAGGAGGATGTTTGGAAGATTATGTTTTAAAGACTTAGGAAGATAACATAGGCAAGCTGGCTTTAAAAAATATTGTTTTCATGCAGTTCTGACTGGCTGAATTTATAAACTCCAGAGACTCATCTGAAGGCTAAAGTTTATTTTACTGCAATGGGGAAAAGGGGAATATCAGCTGGACTTTCAACTGTGGAGTTAAATCCAATGGAAAGTTAGATAATGAACGGCTTGAATATTTATGAATGTACTAGCTCAGCAAGTTTCCTGCAAGTTTTTCTACAAGACTGCTAAGTAGTAATCTTCTCTATGAATAGAACATATTGTTGTCTGATTTTATTCTTTTATAATAGTTAATAATGTCTTACTTTGAATTTGTTGTTTTATACTGTTCTTCATTTCTCTATTTCCTCTTGAGTATTTCTTAATTTTCTTTGTAGTCAAGCCTCTTGTTCTATCTAAAAAGCTTATTTATTTTATATTGAAATCTTCTTACTGAGAATTCAGTGATGTATTGGGTTCAGGAATTTATCTAACATTAGGTTTAACATCACAATGAAACATTAAAAATGAGAGAAAAAAAATAATAAAAGGCCTGAATCAACATGAGAGGTCAAGTCTTTCTGGATGTTTTGTGTCTTGAAAATCTTCCTGCTGTAATAATCTTAAGGCTTTGGTTAGATAATTATTGAGGGACTGTGCCAATGTCCCTCTTCTCTACACAGATCACCACATTAATTGAGAGCATCACTGGGGACAGGCTGCAGTTCTGTGCTTTTAAGTATTTCTAGTTCTTAATTTTGAAAAAATAAAAATGAGTATTAAGAAGATTGCTTCTTGGCCAAATTTTCTGATACACAGATATTCTGAAGAAAGAAGGAGGAAGGGAAGGGGAGGTGGGACTTTGGAATGCGCTTTCACTGTCTCCACCTCTGTCTGCCTGCCTCTGTAAAGAGTTTCTTATGGCTGCATGAATGACCACTTCATACAAGTGTCTGTGCTCTTTCTGATGAAGGACAGTGCCTCTTTACCCTGACTCTGTCTCTGTTTTTAAAGGGGGTCATATGCAATTTGCACATTTTTTATGACCTGTAATATACTTCTCTGATCATCTAAGCTACTAAAGAAATGTGAATCAAGTGCCTGCTGTGATCAAGATGCTAAAGTTATATTCACACTACATCACCACCGTAAGGTGTGAAAGTTTAGCAAGACGCAAAGTAAACTGGTAATTGATCATCTGGAGCCTGGCATAATCTACCTAGGGTAATACACTGATGGGGGAATCTGGTTTCTGGTCACAGTCATCCCAACCAAAGCATATCCACCCACGGAGTTTTGGAGGATGCCTTATTATATTGTGCTGTGTCACAATAATAATACAAGCAAAAGCAAGAGGACTGAGGGCTAAGAACTGCCTCCATTTTGTCATCAATTTTCCTAATTACCTTTTCCATTACTGTGGAGGTAAACACCCTCTACTTAGTGGTAAGGATCTAAGAGAAAGGGTAACATCACATCCATCTTTTTCATAGAGTACCTGGCAAACAATGCCAAGAAAAACATGAGAAAAGGAGGATAAATACAGGCATGCAAGACATCAGTTAAGGAAAATCAAGTGTAATAAAATTATGAACTCAATTTAATTATTTTTAAATAGGAATCCTTCTGTATTTTATATCCTAAATTAATATTCAGATTTAAATAAAAAGACACTTTTGTCCTATGAAGATATTATAATTTATCAGAGGCAAATATATATTGTCTTATATTACATGTTTGTGCCACATTTTCAAAATTTACCTGCTTTTCATATATAACTAGTCACAGGCCATTAAGAAAGCATGTCTGTGTGTCTCCTGAAGTACTTACTACATGACAAATGTGAATTCCTAGGCTTTCTCCCTTAGCCACTGAATCAGAATCTTTGTGAATGAGCCAACAGGAATCTGAGTTTTCAAAATAAGGTTTGAGGGTGATTGCTAGGTGTCTAGGGTTACTGCTCTAAGACATAACAGGAAATAGAGGGGCACTTGGGATTACTTCAAAATATCTCTTTTAACAGAGGTTACTGACTTTTAAAAATCTGCTATTCAGAACTTTATGTATAACAAAAATGGTGAGTTCTTTTCTCTAATAAGAAGAGTGTTTTCTGTGGAGAAAATTAATAGAAAGTAATCTGTTTTCTCTGACAGCACAGGCTTCCAGCAAAGCCACAATCTGTGTAGCTATCAGGTAAGGCCTTGGGCACCATCTCCACCCCAGCCCTCTGCCCTTGAAGAATGGGCTCCCAAGTCTCATCACAGATTGGTCTTGTGTTCTATTCCTGGAGTTATCACATCTTAGAAATGGATAATGGAAAGATCATACAAAAAACTTTTAGTAATAAAAATGTTGTTCTTTTGAGTCACCAAGAGATAAATGTATACAGACAATTTTTAAATTGAAAGTGTCTTGACTACATAGTGAAACTGTAGGTTACATAACATTAACAGCTAATACAGTTTTGAAAGTTTGAAAATTTTGAAAGGTTTAGTACTTGTTAGATACTCATTGGGAACCTGACCATAACCTTAGCAGTTAGGTTCTAGGATTAGATCCACTCTGCAGATATGGCTAATGAACACATTCTTTCAGTAGTGTAGAAAACAGACTGAGGAAGCCAGGCTGTCCTCTGAGCTTCTAGCCCCCAGCACCTCTCAAAGCCCAGTTGTGGTAGGGAGGGGTGTCTATGCTTAGGCGTGCTACATACCATCATGCCATGCTGAAATGCTGTTACCAATGTCTACCTAAAAAGCTAGAAATTCCAGGAAAATGAGGAAACATTTGACCTTCTGAACCATTAAATATTTATTGGAATTCATCAATAGGCTATATCACTACGTAGTTCAGCAATATGTTTAAAGTACAATATGTAGGTGGGAATTCTATAATTGGATGTGGTAAACACAAGTATAAAAATAGTGAACATTACATAAGAATAAAAAACACTTTCTCATTTGACATCTATTCATATGTCTTTAGTTCCCTCTTTATTCAACTTTAAATCTTGCCAGTTTTCAGAAACTAGTATCTCTGAGTTAATTTCTATTAATAATGTAGCAAAAGGAAAAGAAAGATTTAATAAAATTGTTAACAATTGTTGTGATACTATCATTCTCTCATTGTCTTTCAAAAGCACAGTACCTCTCCTAAAATCAGGTTAATAACAATCTACCTCCCAGTATGTTTTGTTTTGTTAAAAATATGCACATGCTCCGAGCTCAGGTGGGGCGCCCTGTCCGCCTCGCTCTCCCTGCAGCGTCAGGCTGCTTCATCTCAGCAACTCATGGGCGGCAGAAGCAAGTTTCTGTATGTTGGTAGCAGGGACCCGCACAAACTCTCTAGGGCTGCCGGCTGACCCTTGAGGGCCCCTCATCAGTCATTCCCTGGTGCTCCCGCTGCCCTCAGTCAGGCAGCCAAGAGGCCCGGCAGCATCCACCCATGCACGCCTGCCTGCCCTGCAGCTGCAGCCATGTTGTAGGGGCCAGAGAAGGTGAACCTTCTTATGGAGAGCACCTACCGGGTTTTTCATGTTGAGGTGGGATAAGAATTTACAGCACCAGAGAAGACAAGATGGCTGATCAGTGAGCAACAAAATACAAAGGCCCCCTGGGAGAAACAACTCATTTGCCAGAATAAAACATCCTGGAGAGACCCAGACAGAGGGAGATGGATCCTCTTGACACAGGAAGAAATTAAAACATAAAAAAGCTTGTCAAATACTTTGGGACTACAACTGAAACAGCTAAAAATTATGGGACACAGTGTTTTCATTTGCAGCAATCTACCAAGTTTGCAAAGGACTGAATCTGCGCCGGCCGGCAGAGCTGCCCAAACTTGTTCCCACCGCCACTCACAGGAAGCACAGCAGCACTGAAGTCGGGGGTTTGTGAGCCCAACAGAGAGTGGAGCTGGTGAAGGAACCTTCATTAATCCACGGTCAGGGCTAGGAATGAGACTCCCTGACCCCCACAGGAAGGGCGGGACCAAATGGGCGGCATGTTGGAATTGGGCAGGAGCCTGAAATGGGAGCTACAGTGACTTCAGTTGGTTCCTCCCTCCCAAGAGCAGATTCGTGTGATTTGCTTGGACTGGGCCGTGCACCTGGCCGGGACCCAATGAGCCGTATCAAATCGATTCACTGTGCCTAGCAAACACTAAATGGGTGAAGGCCCCTGAAGTTTGGCTGGCCCCATGGGGAGAGGCAGGCATACGCAGCCACTGCTTACACCTCAGTGACAAGAGCAGGCAGGAGAGGGCAGAGTTCCCTTGCTAGCATGCTTCGGAGGAAATGTGGTCAACAGGGAAGAGGGCTGGGACCTGCACTGTAACCTGTGTGGAGGAAGCCAGGGCCATGACAGGAGAGAGAGGCAGGAGGAGGCCCCCAGCCCAGAACCCTGAGAGCACTGATCCAGGAGAAGGAAAAATAAGGGAGACTGAGGGCAGCAAACATGCAACATCAGACATGGCTTCAATGGACATTAAGAGATATCTTTGGGACCTCGTAGATGAGCTCAAAACTGAAATATTAAATCAGGTAAAGCAAGATATGAGTAGAGTAATAAAAGAAATGCTCTCAGGGAGTATCTATCAGGAAGATACAGAAAGAAGAAGGGAGGAACATAAAAAAAGGAGAGAAACATTGGGTAAAGATTATGAAGAAAACCTAGAATACATGAAACAGATTCAAAGAGACTAACAGGAAATTAAAAACTCCATTGAAAGCTGGCAAAACTCCTTAAAAGAAACTAAGGATAAACTATCAAAACTTGAAGACAAGTTTGCAATGTGTGATCATGAAAGGAAAGATCTCTTAAAAACAACAAGGAAACAGGCAGTAACAATACAAAGGCTAGAAGATGACAAGAGAATCTACAGTTTAAGAAAAAGAAACATGAACAAAGAAGCAGGAATACATACAGGTGAATTACAAAGGCTATTCACAGAAATAATTAAGGAAAACTTCCCAAGCATGGGAAAAGAAAATGACATTTGGTTGTGTGAGGCACACAGAACTCCAACCACCTACAACCAAAACAGAGCTACACCCAGACATATAATAATCAAGATACCAGAAATTTAATATAAAAAAAGAATATTAAAAGCTGTCAAAGAAAAGAAACAGATTACCTATAAAGGTAAGCCCATCAGAATCACATCTGACTTCTCGACACAGACCATCAGATCAAGAGGAGCTTGGAGTGAAGTATTCAAAGCCCTGAAGGAGAATAACCTCCAGCCCAGATTGACATACCCTGCAAAACTGTCACTAGAAGTTGATGGAGAAACAAGAAGCTTCCATGACAAAGAGGAACTGGGCAAGTTTGTGACCACCAATTCAACCCTACAGAGAATACTGAAGGACATTCTAGAGAGAGAGAAAAAAAATACCAGGATTTTAGGAACAGTGACAGAAAGGTCTCAATGAGTGGGGCAGGTAGTAGAATGAAAGAGAAAACTAGACAAACAAAGGCAGAAAAATATCATAGCAGAAATGAGGCAGAGGAGGATGGCTAGAATCTCTAATATACATGGCCTTGATACACTATATTGTTAATAGTGCACCAGGATTTAAAACACACATTACTCACACTACTCTGCTTAGATGTATTATATTCTGTTCCAGTCATTCTATCTGTACTAGATTTGAGGGCACAGACAGCAATCCTGAAAATAACAGGATACAGTACAGTAATCATCCTTAATTTCCTATTAACTTAATCTAAAGCTCTGTAAAACCTACACTGTTTTACCATGACTGATCATAATCGAATCTGGTTTGTTGGATCGCTGTTTTGCATTGATAGATTTTATTCAAAGCTGTTATGATTGATAGTATCAAGTCTGAGAGTATAGGCAACTGCACTTAAGATGACAAGATCCACTAGACTACCCACTATGGTTTGATTATTACCTGCCTTTGAAGTTTTATACTGTCTACAATGTTTTATTTTTACTAATATTGTTATTTACTGCTTTACTCAATTATACTGCTATATTCAATTATTCCTGATGATATAGACATTCTATTGAAGATAATAAGAAACAACACAGTAATCATTGTAGGTCACCTTGTACTGTGGTTTTTATGACTTTTTTTTTCATGTTTTTATAGGAATTTGTTTTGTTTTGTCTTGCTAAGTTTTGTTTTTTCCTCTAATACAGAAAGGATAGAAATACATGTAGAGATTCATGCATGTGTAGCTGTTTACACTCTCATTGTTTGACTATTTACTTTGTATGCTTTAATTTTGTAACTTGAACAACTATTTCTAAGAGGACAATATGTAATTTATTAACTGGTGATTTCTTATTGTTTAATCTCTTTTTTTGGAATTCTGTATTATCTCTACCCTTTACATGCTTTCGTTTCTCTTTAAATAAAAAAAATTTTAAAAATGCACATGCATATGTATGTGTGTAAATGCAAACACATTTATCACACTCATATTACAAACATTATTATTATACATAGGGGAGATGTGATCTAACAATATGGAAAATATTTATAAAGTTGTCAAAAATTTATTACAGTAAAAAACACACTAGCATTAGTCATCCTTAACATACTCACCCTGGTCTCAAACACACTTTTTTCATTATTCATGCCACTTTCAGAAACTGTTCTGGAATCCTTTCAGTGTTTTTTTGTTGCTTTGTTGTGGCTGCCTTGATATTCTGAATTGATTCAAAATGTCTCACTTTCATGGTCATTTTGATTTTGGGGAAGAGCCAGACCTGTCACACTGCCAGATTTAGTGAATAAGATGGACAGGGACGCAACATAAAGTTTTCTTTGGATGCCACCCAGCAGTATTATTCACTGAATTTTTGATCAAACCCTTTAAAGACACTCACAGAAGAAGACTCCAAGAACTGCTTCAGAAATTGGCAAGAGCAATGGTAGAAGTATGTTCTATGGGGGAGAACTGTGAGTCGCATTAATGGTAATGTATCTTTTAATGTAATAATTGTTAAATATTTAGTTGTGGTATATTTTGATCACTGTATCTTTCTTATGTATCTATCTCTGTTTAGCTCTAGCTCTATATGCATCCTGGGTGGTATTTCTGGGGAAATGCCTGATTTCTTTAATGTTATCAAACTTTCTTAGCATCCACCCTTTGAGCAAATTATTGGAAACTTAAAAGAGGATGGTTACGAGTCCTTTAAATATTATTTTTTAATGGTCTCATTTGATGAGTGTTAAACCATCTGAGACAAAACACCTGAATTTGAATTTGTTATTAATTATTTGATTAGAGCCCCAATACACAAAGTAAAATAGGGTAATTTACAGACTTCTCTCCAATAGAAAACATAATTTCAGTTCACTGATAAAAGTTAGATAAAAGTTAATCAGTTTTAGATCTATTAGTCAAATTATTTCAAAATTTCTTAGACTGAGTCTACAAATTTTGATCATCTGTTTCCTTTAAACTAGTGTTATTAGTTTATCAGTTCTAATACTAATTACTTAATGGATAAAATTTTTGATATGTGTTCATTTCATTTCTGGATAGAGGTCATATTCTTTACTTTTTGAAAAACATACTTCTGAGAAAAAAATTGCTACACTGAACTGAACCACTGTGAAATCTTTTTTTTTTTTAGTTTTAACGTCTAATATAATCTTAAATTATTAAGTATTTTTATAGACTTAAAAAGTGTTTTAGGTTTGTATTTGTAAATTTTCCAAGTAGTATAATCTTGAAAAGTTACATAAACATCAGTAAATACATAATAAAGTATCTTAGTTTTCTCTCTTTGCTGGGGCAAAATATAGGACACCCAAAGTTAAAGAAGGAGAGGTTTATTTATGCAGTTTCTAGTGATTTCAGTCCATCATCAGCTGGCTGCACAGCAGGGAGGCACGGCAGAGGGGGCGAATCATTCATGCTGGCAGAAGACAGCGAAAGCAACAGAGTGAGTGAGATGAGCCTCTTTCTGTCTCATACTATATCGGTCTACTGAGAGGGTGGATGTGCCAGTCCAATCAGTGGATTGATCAGCAATCAGCCACCCTTAATCCCAGCACTCTTCATCCCAGCATCAGACAATGAATCAATCACAAACTCTCAATTTGGTCACCTCTGAAAAAACCCAGGAGGACCTCATGCAGCTTTGGGGGACAGTGAGACACAAGTCATAACATAGAGGTACTCTGCAAGTTATTTTCCAGATCTCCAAGCAATATTCAATATAATGACTTTAATAGGAGTTCAGTGCATCAGATAATTTTTTTCAAAAATACCTACCCTGTGGGATATTATTGGAATTTTATAAATTATATTGTTTTGTTCAGTTATCTTTTTATTTACTTCATATTATATATTTTGGTGATTTCAAAGAAACCATCCAACTTATACTACACACCTTTTCTGAAGAGTACAGGTGTCTTGGTTACCTTTCTCTCATTGCTGAGACAAAACACGTGATGCCTAAAATGAAGGAAGGCATGAGTTACTTAGCTTACAGTTTTTAGAGGTTTCAGTCCATAATCCCTTGGCTCCAAGGCAGGGTGGCATGCCACTGGGGCAACACCTCAAGGCAGCAGCCAGAGAAAAGCGGGCTGGGGAGCAAGCCTCTTTTCCTCCCTTACATTGTATACAGTCTCCAGGGTGGGTGTAGCACTGACAAAATCTCTTGTGCCCTCCTCCTGCACAGGATGAGGATATTTACAAACTATGGATCCTGGTTCCCTACTGAGTCTCTCAGTTAAACTTCTAAACTTCTCAAGTTGACACAATATATCAATTGCAACAACAGGTAAGTGTGCCAAAGAAGAACAAGACCAGGGACTACCCATCCATTCAAGTGTCATCAGAAGTGCAAATGCCAGAGGGCCTCATGCAGTTTGACCCCTGAGGAGGTTCTGGCTAAGAGGCTGCTCCATTTCCTTTTCAAAAACTTTCCTATGCAGCACTTGCCTGGCTTCCTAGGAAGACAAAGTTAACTCCCTGGATAATTATTCACCTTTCCTCAATCCTCACTCCCTTCGACACTCAAACCCAAAGAGATTAATTAACATTTGTTCCAGGGATAAAGGCAATAAACAGCATCTGATATTAGAATATTCTTTTGTAAGTAAGTATAAAATCTATGGAGAGGAAAGATGTTTTGAGAGGAAGAGAAAGAAAAAAATATTGGACTTTAATACTTAAAAGCAAAATAAATAATCTTTTGTGGTAAAGATAAGCAATTAAAATTTGCACTGTTTGCTGTATTTGTAGCAATGGTCTTTAGAGGCTTAAACAAAATGAATTATTGTATTTAAAGCATCTCGTAGTATTGCATGCATTGAGAATCTTAAAACCTTCACAAATAAGATACTTGTGTTACAAGCACTGAGGTACAAATAAAATGTGGTTCATTTTCAAGTATGGTGCAAATAAGTTTGTATAATATTGTTATGGATATGATTTGTATTTTCCAAAATAAGGCATACTTAGATTTAAAAATCTAAGACACTTGATGATTCAAGACTCTTTGTTCTTTGAAGAAACTATAAAAGCAAATGCTTTTGAAAACTTGGCTGAATATGAACCCATTTCACTTCTGAGTGATGACTTGGAACCTATCAAGACACACAAATTACAATCTTTCTATTTATGGAGTTATTTGAAATTATTTCATATGCATCATCAAATAATTTTTTCTGACAACACTGCAGGAAAATAAATATGTTCCTGTGTTAATTTGATGGATATTGAGATTAGTAAATGAGTATTATTTGATTATTAGTGAATGGGTATTATTTAGATTATTAGTAAATGGGTATTATTTAAAATAATGGGTATTAGATTCTCATCAATAAACTGCAACAATGCAAAGAATATCATGTATGGCAATGTAAGAGGAATTTAAAACAGCCCCCTCTCCTGACTAAGAAATTTACAGAATGTACCTTTCCTGAGCATCTGCTGCCCATATTAGGAAGCGCCCTCCGCCGCCCAACTCTAGACCTCCCTATGGTTGTCTCCTCCAATGAATGTAAAAAGCCATTTAAACTAACCAATGCCTTCTGCTTCTGTAACCGCACTTGCCAAAGTCCTTCCTCCCTTTGTTCTATAGCTTAAAAGCCCTGCTCCGGCTCAACTCAGAGCTCTCTGTTCCTGCGTGTTCAGTGAGCCCCACGCATGCTTGGATAATAAAGACCCCTTGCCTATTGCATGAGAAGGTGTCTGTTGGTGTCTTCCTACACGCGGCGGGCATCTCTACCCTCACATTTGGAGGTGCCACCGAGATCGGCAGGATTGCCCCCTGCGTCAGGAGACTTCAACAGCCACCTCTCGGGGTAAGTACGGCTGTTTCTCTCTCTCTGTCTCTCTTTGTCTTACTTTCACTTTGCGATTACTAGTTTTGTTGTGACTGGCACCAAGACGCGTGAGCTCTTGGTCCAAGTGACTTGCCTCCGGGCTTCTGTGTCACAAGTCACTTCCTCGGGGGATGTCCTGGGGATCGTAGGCTCTCTGAGTCTATTTTGTGGTGGAGTCACCGTTAGTTGTTCCTCAGAAGGGGAAGTTTCACATGCTGGCATTTGTCTATTTGTTTGTCGTCTTGGTCTTAGTGTTCATCTGTCTTTGTTTGTTTGGTGCCACTAACCTTATTTTGTTCCACTGCACCCACCATGGGACAAACAACATCTACCCCTCTCTCTCTCACTCTAGATCATTGGTCAGAAATATGAGAGAGGGCTCATAATCTTTCTTTATTTGTCAAAAAAGGTAAATGGCAGACGTTCTGCTCGTCAGAGTGGCCTACATTCCAGGTGGGATGGCCGCCAGAGGGGACTTTCCACCTCCCTCTTATTCAAGCTGTTAGGATGGTAATCTTCCGTCCTGGGGGACAGGGACATCCTGACCAACAACCTTACATTGTGGTGTGGCAAGACTTATGTGAAGATCCCCCGAAATGGGTAAGCCCCTTTTTAACTCCGGCTTTACCGGAGCCCGTCACTCTCTTACCCGTAAAAGCTCAACCTGCTCGATCCCCAACCCCCAATCTCTACCCCTCTCTCCCTCCTCCAGTTTTGCCCGAGTCGCAGTCTGACTTAATCCTATTGGACTCCGGGGCTCCTCCTCCCCCTTAACCCCCTCTCTCCTACTCCAGTCTCTTTGGGGGTGGGGGTGGGGGCGGGGCGGCGCGGGGCTGAGACAGAGAGGGGGCGAGGAGGACCCCACCCACGAATAAGAGACAATTGCAGGAATTTCTGGGGACTGCGGGATTCTGCCACCTAAGGATGACGGGGTTCGCCTCCTTGGCTGCTCCTCTCCATCCCCTCCTAAAGGGAGACGCCACCTTTACCTGAGGCGCTGACCAACAACAGGTCTTCAATCAGATCAAAAAGGCCCTGTTATCTGCCCCTGCATTGGCTCTCCCCAATACAGAAAAACCCTTTACTCTCTATATTGGGAAAACAAAACAAAACACAGCTACTTGATTTCATTGTGGAGGGAGGTTGCTAAAAGTTCTTTTGCTTACATCTGTGGGGGCCAAACAGCCACTACTGACGTAGGGAAATTAAAGTCCCAACCTACTATGTCCGGTACGATTTCATGTTCTATAAAATCTTAGGATGGATTTTAGGAACAATGGAGGTTAAAAATAAGATGTATTTATTGAGAGAATAAAAGATTCTGTCTCAGAGAGGGATAAAAGGGATCCTGAGAAGGTTGCTGAGGACTCTCTCTTTTCTAGGGACTTTTAGAGAGTAAAGTCCTAGAGTGAGGTGGGCTCAGGTTAGGGAAAACTGATGTGAAAGAACTACCTGTTCCAAAAAAGCCTATAACAAACCTGCCTAGGGCCCACCAAACAGTGGGGGTGCTTTCCTCAATTCCCCCCCAGATTCATTTGCCTTGGGGTTTGTAAAACATCTAAGATGACAGATTATGGCCCCAAATGATCGGAAAGAAATAGCTAAAGTAGGTTTAAAGTCAGCAAATTATTTGTTGTGAAAAGAAAACATTTTTGAATTGTGCACAGATCAGGCCTCTGGCAGTACTGCTCAGAGTTTAGCCATTACAAAAGATATGTTAATCAGAGAGGTTGTCTTTGCTGCCACAGGCAGTCAGCTTGCTATTGATATGCAAATATAGGTCAATTTAAAATAGCAAAACTAGGGATTGGAGGGAACTTCCTTCACCAAGTAAAACCTCCATGGATTTAAATGCTAGCCCAAAGGGTCTAAAACCATTTCAACATTTCACCTTTAAAAATGCACATAAGTGGTGTATGATACTGAACACTTACCTGGGACAACAGCCTGGCCCTACCTAGTTTCATGAGGTAGGATCTACACTTATAGCTGAGATTTGCAGCTCTGCCTTCCATGC